>JASXSY010002797.1:0-12017 GCA_034509805.1 Sipha maydis
ATTTTAAAAATCACACTTTACCTAACATAGCATTGGTATTCTATAGAAATCTTAGAAAATTTATAAATTTTCTAGGTATTATTTAAAACAATATACAAATTTCATAAATTGTCAAAAATTACAAATATTTCTATAGAATGCTTAGAATTTTACTTATTGCTAATTATAAGTAAATTATTATTATTAATATTTGAACATTAATATTTTATTAAATTTTCAAAATGTCTATTTTACATTCTTAAAATATATGTACTAATATATTAAAACCGTTACACATGTATTTTATTCGATGGACTAGCGTAGCGTAGATGTGGAGATATTTCTATCATCAAATCACCCCTTTTGAATATTTTTGTCACATAAACAACCGTCCGTTGCGGTTTCCTTTGCAGTCTCTTTGTCTGGAGATTTTTTGTTTAAGAAAATAATATTATTATAACAATGAAAAAAATAAATAAAGAGGGGTACACCTTTTCCGAAAACTGGTAATTACCGCTAGAAAACGATTTAGAGGGGAGCCCAAACAATCATGGATTATGCTATGTCCTTTTTATTCGTGCCAAAATCGGCTCTTGTGATACTATTATGCCTGAACGGTTGACGTTCTTATTATGGTGCAATTTTACTAAGAGAATACGGGGGGTCGTCATCGTTGCCGCCACCGCCGTCGCCTAATTTTGTAATACTCCACAAAAACCCATAACCGGTTCGGTAATTTTTTTCCCATTCTCTTCTCCCTCGTCCATTTATGTGTGTACCTAATATGTATATTATACACGTATATCAAGGTAAAACGCATTGCCCGTTAAATTGTTTTTGACAAACAACATAATATAGTACACTGTTTATTCGGTACCACCAGAGACTGCAAAGCACCGTTGATCTTAATTCATTAGTATACACCTTACATGAAAAACTCGTTTAAAAGCCACACATTTTCAGATAAAATAAACGTTTTGGAAGTAAAATAGAGATTTAAGTATAAACGTTTACCATTTTTGTAACATTCATTTTGTTCATATCGTAATTAATTGAAATCATTATAATACGAGTATAGTGAACGGTAGTTTAAATTAAATTTGTCGTAAGTTTAAAATTACAAACAAATATAAATTAAATCAATTCACTGTTAAATATAATACATTACCGTTTTTTCCAATCGCAATAGGAATCGGATACGTAATATTATAATTCATACCGAACGAATTTTTGGATGCATTATTATTTTGGCAATATTATGTTTTACGATGTTGATCATTTTATGACATACACTATTGCATTATGAAATCGGAAAATTATTTTACCTCCAAAACATTACAATTTATTCGATTATATAACATTTTAATAAAAAAAAAAATCTTCAGATTCTAAATATGTATTCTATATTCTTCTTTTAGCATCTACTTTGTTTCGAATGGTTATAAAAGTCTGAATGTATAACTAATTCAATGTTTAAAACACTTGACACATTATATAATAATATTATGTAAAGCATTTAATGACAATATTTTACTCTTAGAAGCATAGAAAAATAAACACGTTTAGTTTATAAAGTAAAAAAAGAACCGGATGGGCCTCGCTCTGCTGTACATTTGGGGGTGGAGTGCACCTCGTTTATAGGATAGGTCATTATTACAATGGATTTGTTAAATTTGAATGCAATGATAGATATCATTGTATACGAATAACGATTCTGAACGGAGTTAATATGTTTGTCTAGGATATAATACATTGTTATTTATAAGTATTGAAAAAGTATATTTTATTTTGAAACGATAAATATATTTTTAATTAGGATGGGTTGGCAGTTGCATACAGCGACATAGTTTGTCAATCTAGAATATTTATTATACATTATATTATATTTTACATGTAATTTTATGTCAATATTCGCTGTTCACACGCTTATAAAAAAAAATTGTGCCTTTGGATTTTAATAATTTTTGAATGACAATAAGAACTACTTCTGTGGAATCTTCTATTAAATTTTCAAGTATTTTGTAGGAGCCAAATTTTAGATTCTGAACGGAGTGATGGAATCTATTGGTTTTACAATGATGTGTGTTTTTTATTTTTTTTATTTTTGTGTCTGACGACACCTTTTTTGGCATTAAAAATGCTTCGATTTGCTTATGCAGCAACTTTTCCGAAATGAAAGTGAATGTAGATGGTACTTTGGCTAGTCAAAAATCCAACTTTTCAATACTTTTTAAAAAAATCGAAAAAAACGGGAAATTTTACGCAAAATCACGTTTTTACAAATTACATTTTTTTAAAATGCTCTTACTCAAAAACCAAAAATCGCAACAACTTGAAATATTCACGAAATCTTTATATTAGCGTTTTCTATACATGGTTAAGTTTTCAAAGTATTTTGACATATTTTGACTTATTTATAGACAATTTAAATTTTCGATTTTTATAAAATTTTTGTTTTTAAACATCTATAAAATTTAATTGGCAGACCGAAAACTCTTGAAAATGTAACACAAGGTTTATAATAAGTTAAACTTATCGTAACTAAAAAATGTCGGTGATCGGTTCACTCAAATTTTTTTTATAATCCCTTAATGCTCAAATTTGTATAAAATGTGTAAAAATCACGATAATTTGCAAGTTATTTTGTAGATAAAAATTCATAAAATGTTTTCTGTTCATACTTAAGGTTCAAAATTTTAACACTAGGTTATCTATAAGCTACTCTTCAAAAATCTTTAAAAAATTTTCTACCGGACTATTAGTACACAAAAAAAAAAAAAAATAAAAAAAACACACATCATTGTAAAACCAATAGATTCCATCACTCCGTTCAGAATCTAAAATATAAAATTATGTATCATATTGTGTTAGAAAACACATTTTTAAATAGGTACTGTTAAAATCTTATTTGAGTTACAATATTTTACTCATCTGTTGATTTTTTTTAAGCTATTCAAATTATTAGTTTTAACACGCTATCATAATAAATGATGAAAAATACTAATATATTATCATGCGATAGTTCATAGTATACTATATTTAATAACATGGGCGTATGTTTAAAATCTTGCTTTTATTTTATTGATATTTCGTGATGAAGATTATTCCTGTTTATTCTTAAGAATTCTACTAAAATAGAAGTGTTTGATTATTTAAATTACTTTTAATTGATTAATAAAATTAATTGTATGTTCTTAATATATTTGATTTATAGCTTGCAGTTAAAAAAAATTAAGTTAATATTTAATTTCTGATAGTTCTTACTTATATTAAATATTTCAATTACGCATAACAACTTATATTCAAAATATCCATTAGATGAACTTAAAATTATCAAATTTAATTTATATATTTAACTAATAACATTAGTATTTAGTAATTTTATCTGTTGTTAGATATTGTTAGATATTTTATTAGTTAAATTATATTTATACTCCTATTTTGTTATAAACATAATAAATATTATTACTAAAAAAAAAAAAAAATGTTGATGAGTTAAATGCATATTTTCAAGACAAAGTAAGAATAGATGTAATTTTGTTTCAATCAAGCCTTTTATGAAAATATTTTTAAAATTAATAAGCTCCAGTATTTTATAATTTTCCATTGAAACGTGTACAGTGAAAATGTCATTTATTTTGTTAGAATTATGTTAGTATCAAAGCTTTACTTTCAGTAGATTGAACTTTACAATTTTACTCATATTACACTGTTTTATATTTATTCGAACAAAATAAAAAACTTTTATGAATGGTTGGATTATAATATACCAAAACTTTCAGTGTGTCTCATAAATTTTTTGTGTGGTTAATTTGTCTATTACCATTTACACTGAAGCTACGAAGTAAATACGTGTAAAAAATGTTATAACGATAAATATGTATACATAAATGATTGTTGGACAAGAGTTATGTGTAGAAGTTTGATTGTTTAGGTTGTTGGTGTATCATAAGATTTGACTGATCAGTCTAGGATGTCGAAAACGGCAATAAAAATAAAGATTATACTATATTGCCACAACGCACGTCAACGCTTTTAGTTTTCCCGATGTAAATATCGAAAAATTCGAGATTGTTTAATAATGTTATTACATCTTGATCGCTTTTTGACACGTGACAGGAAAAATAAAAACTATTTGTATAATATTTCAATATAGGATGGCGGGAAGGGAATAATGTTTTTTTTTTTTTGTATTGAAATAGAAAAATATACAATCTGTATAACATATTACAATAAGTAATTTAGATAACATTTTTTACCAGTCTAGACGGCTTGAGGGAAGGGAGAGTCCATTGACCCTACTTCCAATATGAACTTTGTTAATTTAAATTTTTATTGTACATAATAAATGTATTTATAATATAAATTTTGATTTATTTAGTTATAAGATCACGTGGCCATTTTCGTTTTAGACGACGGGGAGGGTTGTCAGGTAGGGTTTTAGATGCTAGCTTGGCGACTAGAGGATTAGGATGATTTAGGACATTTTTGTGGAAGTTATTATAGTTGTACAAAGCTAGTGCAGATATCGTTGGAACGATGAGATCATGGTGTAGGGATCTGTGACTTACATACCATGGGGCGTTTGTGAGGAGACGAAGGTTTATGGATTGGAAAGCTTGGAATATTTTCAGGTTAGACATTTTTGTAGAGCCCCATAATTGGATGTCATACGTCATTGCCGGGCGTATCAATTATTTTATGAAGTACTGTGATATGTACAATAACATTAAAATAGTACGTGTGTGTGTGTGTGTGTGTGTGTGTGTGTGTATGTATACCATTGGTTACGTAACATTTGGTCGGAAAATTATAAAAAGGAATTAATATTTAATTATGATGACATAATATTATTGAAAAATATTTACATAATTACGTTTATAATGTATTGTTATAGCCTGGGGTCTGGAAATACGTCAAATAAAAACTTATGAGATACGATTTTTTAAATAATTTATTCAATGCGAAGAACAAATGTGTACGATCGTATTTTATTGTGCATAAAGTAATATGTCCCATAATAATTTTCCGATTACTTTACATATTACGAATATTATACGTAATGTACCTACATAATGTAATATGCATATATATCTCGTAAATATATGCATATATTTATTTATTGGCTATATTTTATTTGTATCTTCTATAATTAATTACCTTATATATTTACTTTATTCTAATTTGCATGTTTCTTTTATTCCAAATTGTATATACTGTACTAACTACTGTACTACGCTCACCTTTCGTTTGATAATTTTCTTATAGAATTCACAGATTTTATTAAAAAGCATTCTATTTCCAATGTTTCTGTAAACAATGTTAAGTCACATAATTTTCCAAATAATATTAAAAATAATTTATCTTGTAATCTACAATGTAACTCACCCAATATTAGTCTTAGTTTTAAGTTTAATCTAAAAATCATGTATCAGAATGTTCGGGGGCTCCGGACTAAGTTATATGATGTAATTTCTAATTTTCCTATAATTAATTATGATATATTTATACTAACTGAGACTTGGCTTTCCTCAGACATTATGGACGCAGAATTAGGTTTTACTGGTTTTACAATATTCAGAGCGAATATAAATATAAATACCAGTACATGTACCAGAGGTGGTGGGGTCTTGATAGCGGTAAGACGGACATTATGTCCCTCTTTACTATGTTGTGCTGCACAGTCAGTCGAACAGTTATTTATAAAATTATCTGTATCTAAGAAAAATATATTATTAATAGGAGGAGAATATATACCACCATCAGCCTCATCGAGATTTACACGTCACATGCTGATACTGTTGATGAATTGTGGCAATCTTCTGGATGTAATATGGGAATTATATATGGTGACTTCAATTTACCAAATTCAAATTGGCCTAATAGTGTTCCGAGAATTTCATTATCAGGTAGTATTAATGAGAATTTCAAGACAATAAGTGATGGATATCTTTTCTTAAACTTTTATGTATATATATGTCGCATTCATTTCGCGTTCTGACCCGTTTCGTGAAATGGATAGAAATTTCATCCAGTTCACGAAACGGAACTTCTTTTTTTACACATCGCGTAATTACACAATATGGATAACTTTTCACGAAATGGACACGGATTTTTAAAGTGTATGATTTTTATTATTAAAAATGACTTGTCGTAATAACCTAGTGGTACCTGTGATATCTTATCGATGTACTGTGCATGTTCAACAGTCATGTGGATATTAGCCGATAGTAATTACTTATTTGTGATCGGTATCGGTAAATTGTATAACATTTTATTGAAGTGTACGGTCTTGTTCAAATACTCGTGATACGTATAAATGAGAGTTTATTATAATACTAAAAGATTATAAAATTACAGTAAAAATGTTCGATGAGAAAGTTAAATTTTTAAAAAAGCTAGATATTTTTTACATCGATAAACCAGGTAAAAACCCCCATTAAATGGATGAAGTTGAAACAATAATTCAAGACATAATAAATGCTAAAACTAACAGGTTAGTAAAAAGTAAAAATGATAATATTTTTCCACTTATAAGATGGTAATTATAATTTAAATTAATTATAAACATTTAGAAATAAAAAAACAAGGCGAGAATACTATCTCTTGGAGAAGTTTGATGTCCTCTCCGTAGCTGAAAAACATTACTTAACCTGCAAGACAAAAATCAAGAAAATCAAAAAATAAAGTAAGTACATATCCCAGTACTTAGATTATTATTATTTTTTTAAATTATAATGTCGATTAAATAATAATAATATACTATTATATTTTATTTACGTGGATTTTAAAATGTATGTTTTTTGGTGACAAGTAATTTAACCTACTGCGTAGTATTAGTAGCTATTAATAAATATATTATTTTAATCAATATCAATATAATGTCAACTATTTTTTATAATATGTGACTATTTTTACTTACCAACCATATGTTTACCAAAATAAAATAAACGAAAATTATTTAAGTATCTATATTTGAAATTTAGTCGAATAATCATAATTGAATATTATTTAAATGAAATTTTATCTAGATGATTATTTAGATAATATTTTATTCGATTTAATTATAAAAAAAATCATTCGAATAAAATATTATCTAAATAATCATCTATATAACATGTCATTCGAATAATGCCCAACTCTGATTGTAACCTACTGTACAGCAGAGGGACATCCACTTACCTGCTTTTTTTTATTTGTTTTTGTTAAGATATTATGTACCATATGAAGAAATGTATGATAAATTAAAAGATATTCATACCCAAATAGGACACGTACGTCTCACCAGCCCACCCCATATGTAAAATTGATGGTTTTTCATATGCAACCTTTAGTACGCCATTTGTATGAATTTGTATGGCCATTTTCCCAATTTGTATGACCTTGGTTTTTAAGTTATAAATAAAATAAAGGGGTGGGCTGGGGTGACGTCACGCCAGCCCACCCCTAAACAGAATATGGATTTGCGCACCGTCATTCTTTTGTACGCCATTTGTATGAATTTGTATGACAATTTTCAACCCTCAATTTTGAAATCTACCCTTGGGTGGGCTGGAGTGACGTCACGCCAGCCCACCCCTTAACGGAATATGGATTTGCGCACCGTCATTCTTTTGTACGCCATTTGTATGAATTTGTATGACAACTTTCAACCCTCAATTTTGAAATCTACCCTTGGGTGGGCTGGGGTGACGTCACGCCAGCCCACCCCTTAACGGAATATGGATTTGCTCACCATCATTCTTTTGTACGCTATTTGTATGAATTTGTATGACAACTTTCAACCCTTAATTTTTAAATCTACCTTTATCGGGTCGTAGTTTGACGTCATGCCTGCCCATTCTTTAACGGAATTTGGAATTGCTCACCAAGAATTACCTTACGAAGTTTTCAACTTTTCACCGCCATTCGTATGCATGATATTATATTACAGGTTTCAACTATTAAATGTTGGGTCTCATGCATTTTTTTTATGTCGTTTTAATCCTGATTTTGAAATTTATGTTATTGTATGTGATGAATTGAATCCATCCAAATAATAAAAATAAAAATCTAGCCATAAGAAATTAAAAATGAAATAAAATAAATTAAATTAATTAATTTTTTGATAAAAATCCATCTAATGTTGATTCGATTTTCCCTTCATCGGCCAACTTCATCATCATATCTTCATAAGATTTATGTTTCTCGAATACTTCAAAATCGCCTCTCTGCTGAATCGTCTACGTAAAATTTGAAGTGCTTCTAGCATTTGTTTAGTTGATGGTGGTTTTTCATCAGGTTCCTTTTCGTCGTTATCACCAGCCACATTCTCTTTAAGCCGTTTTGACTGTATTTCATCACATATCTCCTCGGTAACGAGTTCGGTAGTTAGGACTACTTCGTCAATATTTATCCATTCATTATAAAGTTCAGTTGATAGGTCAGATGATAAAATGTAAATATTTTCTTTATTTATCTAATTTTCAAGTGACCCCATTAACCGGTGTGTGAGTTGAATAGACGCAATTTTTGCTGTGTGTTAGTATAAGTGCGAATCGGGACCAGCCGTTTTGAGTCTACTAGGCGAATGAGTCAATTAACCGTGAGTCCAATAAGCGGCGACCACTGTATTATTTATTGACGTATTCCCGTGAAATTTGAGTATTACTTGGAATAATAATTAGTTATCATGTATTTACATAGACATAAAAAAAAATACACACACACAACATTGTAAAATCATCGTCACGCTTAGATTTTAATATTTATTTTAAATTGTCTATTCTACCCATGGCTGTCCAGAAAAGTAGGCAACGAGACCATTTAACTCCAGGTTCTAGTCCAAAAAAAATTTAAAGGTTAGAAAATCTTACCTTAAAGTTCAGATTAATAAGAAATACCTACGTTTATTATTGTGATACTTGAGGGGTGTAATGAGCAGGCCCTAATTACGTAATCCTTATGTAATCATAACACATCACACCACCGGACGTCAGCATCATACCATACGGCGTGGACCAATCATAGGCAACCGATATCATTACGCCACTTCCGAACTTTGGGATATGACGCAAGTGAGCTGCTATATAAGGCACCTGCTCACTGGACTCGGGGTTGACTCTTATTACACTTATTATGAACAGTTTACTTTTTATCTATTTACAACTTAACAGTGTGTTTGTCTAGTTTAATAAAGCAAGTCAGTTAAACTTGTTATACATTTAATCTTCAAAGTGTTGTCTTCTTCTTTACCTTCACTACCCGTCGTAATCCCCTTTGGGTGCACGACAGGGGCCTAAAATTAAAGGTGTCATACAAATGGCGTACAAAAGAATGACGGTGAGCAAATCCATATTCCGTTAAGGGGTGGGCTGGCGTGACGTCACTCCAGCCCACCCAAGGGTAGATTTCAAAATTGAGGGTTGAAAATTGTCATACAAATTCATACAAATGGCGTACAAAAGAATGACGGTGCGCAAATCCATATTCCGTTAAGGGGTGGGCTGGCGTGACGTCACCCCAGCCCACCCAAGGGTAGATTTCAAAATTGAGGGTTGAAAGTTGTCATACAAATTCATACAAATGGCGTACAAAAGAATGACGGTGCGTAAATCCATATCTGGACGACCCATATCCTAGAGATCTAGTTCTAGTTCCTCCAGCCATTTAATAAATATTTTGAAACCGTGTACCTTTATTTCGGCCGAATAAGATATTATTTTATCGATTTATAGCTAAAATTTACTTTTTAATTGTAAAATAAATACTCTTCGTACAAAAATATTGCTTTTAAAACTCATATATTAAAATCAAAATACTATTCAAATTAAAAAAAATAACCTCCTGATATACGTATGTATATGATTTATTATGTATACAAATTATTTTATACATGTATGTATGTATGTATGTATGTAAAAGATCTTATAATATTGGTATTATTTATTAGTTTAATTGTAAAAAGAACCGGATAGGCCTCGCTCTGCTGTACAGTTAGGGGTGGAGTGAACCTCGCTTATAGGATAGGTCATTATTATAATGGATTTGTTAAATTTGAATGCAATGATAGATATCATTGTATACGAATAACGATTCTGAACGGAGTTCATATGTTTGTCTAGGATATAATACATTGTTATTTATAAACATTGTAAAAAGTGTATTTTGAAACGATAAATATATTTTTCAATTAGGATGGGTTGGCAGTTGCATACAGCAATATAGTTTGTCAGTCTAGAACATTCTACATTATATTATATTTAACATGTAATTTTATGTCAATATTCGCTGTTCAAACGCTTATAAAAAATAATTGTGCCTATGGATTTTAATAATTTTTGAATGACATTAAGAACTACTTCTGTGGAATCTTCTATTAAATTTTCAAGTATTTTGTACGAGCCAAATTTTTTATTTTTTATCACCGATTATAAAAAAAAAATGTAAAAAAATCGAATATTTTAAATGCCTATAAGTGGCTTAAAAATCAATATAATATTTTGAAAAAAATATGACATAAAGGAAATACCAATCTTAACAGCTGGTAGAAATTTCAAAAATCTGCGACTTATACTTTTTGAATTATAACAAATATTTAAAATCGTTTGAGAATAAATCGCTATTTTATGCAATTTCGTAAATATTTAAATTTCAAACAGTCATAAAATTTTTTCCTCTAATTCCGGTAAAAATTTTTTTTAAGATTTTTGAAGAGTAGCTTATAGATAACCTAGTGTTAAAATTTTGAACCTTAAATATGAACAGAAAAAATTTTATGAATTTTTATCTACAAAATAACTTGCAAATTATCGTGATTTTTACATATTTCTTATAAATTGGAACTTTGAGCACTTATAAAAAAAAATTGTGACTTACGATTTTAGATTTTTTTATCAGTTAAGGAACAGCTTATAAGAAACCTTGTATTAAATTTTCAAGATTTTCTGGGCAGCCAAAAAAATTTTATCGTTGTTTAAAAAAAAAAAATACTTAAAATACTATAAATATTTATATTTATATATTTTACTATAAATAGCTCAATATAAGTCAAAATACTTTGAAAATTTAATGGTGTATAGAGAATGCTATTCTAAACATTTTGTGAAAATTTCAAGTATTTACATCGATTAGTTTTTGAGTTATAGCAAAATAAACAATTTGATTATGGCGAAAACTAGTTTTGCGTAAAAACTCCCGTTTTTCCCACAATTTTTTAGGGTTTTTCCCGTCGCATTTAAAACATATTGAAAATTTTTTACCCCCGTTTCGACCCCCAAAAGTACCAAATAGATTCACTTTCCTTTCAGAAAAGTTGCTACATAAGGCAATCGAAGAATTTTTACTGCCCCAAATCGTGTCGACAGGCACAAAAAAAAAAAAAAAAAACACACATCATTGTAAAATCAATACATTCTTCACTCCGTTCAGAATCTAAAATGTTACTACCACTAAAAATAAATAATAAAACAAATGATAAACTTTAATAAACCTGTATGGGTAACTATTTACGTTTAGAAATATATATATATATTTATACGTATAAATTAAATTAAAAAAATATATAGATATTTTTTATTGATATATTTTTTTTCTAAATATGTTTTAATGGGAAAATACTCATACTAATAATAATAGTCACTAAAGTAATACAAAATATCTTGCATTATACTTGTTCGACAACTCTATTATTACGTGAGATATTTTTATGGGTTACATTTATAATGTAATGTAACCGTTATTCGAATTGAATTTGTATTTGAAAATCAGCATATTTTCAGTTGTCTGTTCGTGTTAAACGTTTGCCATTGATATAGCACGCGCGTAAAGGTTAACCCACGTGGAAAAATTATCGGGAAATATTTTATCCGGAGACGTAAAAGAATATTTAATTATAATTTAATCAGTATTATTCGCGTTGCACAACCGTTTAATCGTAAAACAAAATAACGTTTTCAACTACAAAATTCTCTCGTATTATTATTTCGTTTATTTTTCTATTCCTCCGCTACGTCAGTATACATCTGTAACGAATAGTTAATTTGGACATAGCAACACTG
>JASXSY010002798.1:0-57573 GCA_034509805.1 Sipha maydis
GGGACGCTCTGTAAACTGCTGCACGCCCACTCTATTTCGGGTCGACCAAGTACCTATATTAAGATTGTACGCCACACAAAATCGTTTTTCTCTGGTTGCAGTGCTTCGTGTTCCATTTGTACAAAGGAGTACGGGCCGGCGGAGGTATCGGAGACGAAATCGGTTCACCCGACGGCGACGACTACGAGGTTTACAGAATAATGTTCGACATCACGTTCTTCTTCTTCGTCATCGTCATCCTGTTGGCCATCATTCAGGGTAAGTCCTCCCCCCCCCCGTCCCTGTATCTACGACGAGCGCATGCGATCAATAACGTTAATATATACTCGCCAAGTTCTCTGGCGACATCGTTTTGCTTTGTGTACAGACGAAAACAAAGACCGGTGGGAATGGCAGTTGCGATTTGAGTATTTTACCGGATCGAAAAAAGAAATCATTACGTTTTGCATGCTTTGACTGTTTTCCATTTAATAATATGTGCACGGCTAACGACCGTACACAAAACACACCTTGTCAGCAGTGTCAATAATAGTTAATAACTAACGTACACGGAGTTCGACCGGGTAAACTGATTACCGAACCGTTGCCTACGTACCGATCATACGTATCGAATGTACCCATCTGACTCGGGTCAACTATTTATAAGCGAATTATGCTTGCGATTTGTGTTTGTCTCGCGGATGTACTGACCGACGTAATTGTGTCCAAAGGTTTGATCATCGACGCGTTCGGAGAGTTGCGTGACCAGTTGGAAAGCGTCAAGGAGGACATGGAGTCCAACTGTTTCATATGCGGCATCGGCAAGGACTATTTCGACAAAGTGCCGCACGGTTTCGACACGCACGTGCAACAGGAGCACAACCTCGCCAACTACATGTGAGCGTTCACGCAGCGCCGTATTACCCACACGTACAGTGTGGCGGCGAAACGATCGGGTTCGCCCGTTTAATGCCTACCGCACCCCGCCGGGACCGTTACCGCGCCCCGCGTGTGCTTAACAACGGGGGGGGGGGGCAAGAAAACACCCAGTGATTTTATCGGTTTCGACGAACAGTTGTTTCGTTCACGTAAAAGTGTTTTTGTCAAGTTTCCTCGGTAATGAACAGTGTTGGGAATAGATAACTAATAATTTATCTAGATAAAGATAAAGATGACTATACTAATTCTTATCTAGATACAGATAAAGATAGTTATTCTAAATTTCATCTAGATAAAGATAAAAATAAGTACATTTTTATCTAGATAAATATGAGATAATTTCATGTTTGATTTTGAAAATATTCAGGATACTACAGCCTACAGATATTAGGTAAAAAATTCATAATTAAAAACATTTTAAAATAAATATCATTTTTTAAACTCATTTCAAACATTAATAAACTTCATAAGAAGATGACATATCATTCTCTAACTTAATAATAAAAAAATCTTAGATTTGAAAAATAAAATAACAATACATTTCTATCTTTTTTTTAACAAATCTTAAACATTTTGAAAATAAACATATAATATAAAGAGTTTTTTTTTTAAATAAACTTCATAAGTCATCTTGTCAGTTATTATATGTGTAATAAGTACAGAAAAATGTAAAAATGAAAATATAAAAACATTTTAAATTTTAAAATTTTATTTTTATTCCATTTAAATCAATTATCTAGATTTATACTCATAGATAACAAGATTTTTATCTAGATGGAGATAAAGATAACTGAGTATAAATTTATCTAGATAAGATAAAATATAAATAATTTTTATCTAGATAACTTATCTAGATACATTTATCTAGATATTTCCCAACACTGGTAATGAATAACTAATGTTGATACCGCACCGAGCCGGTGTGCACGACCGTGCACTGCGTTTAAAGTCTTAGGACTCAACGCGAGGTTCGCGGAATGTTCGCGAACGTCAATACAACAGTCCGTTCCTAGCTTGGCCGAAAACCGTTTCGAAAAGATTTACCCATTCGTCCCGCTGATTGTCGACAACCTCTCGTAACCCGTTTCCGCACTCCGGTCAAACACGATCGTCGGTCGCGCGTCTGACCTAACAGTTGTAACCGGTAATCATTTCGGAGTGGCGACCGGAGTAGACCCGGTTCAAGGGGTAGGCGACATAAGCTCATGGCCTAGGCCGGCATTTTTTTGGGACAAATTTTATGATAGAAAAAAAAAAATAATATTAAATGTAATATTTATATGTAAACTAAATTAATTAACTAAATTTCGCCTATGTTCGCTTAAGCACTTGAGCCGGGCCTGGACCGGAGAGTGAGAAAAGAGTACACCAGTGCTCGTTCAACTTTCGTCCTTACCAAGTCGAGAATAATTTTCTTATGCTCCCGCGGATGTTTACGGTACTGCCCGGGTCCGAAATAAATGTTTGTTTGGTCACGTTTTCCGCAGGTTTTTCCTGATGCACCTGATCAACAAACCGGACACGGAGTACACCGGCCAGGAAACGTACGTGTGGAACATGTACCAGCAACGGTGTTGGGACTTTTTCCCCGTGGGAGATTGTTTCCGCAAACAGTACGAAGAGGAACTGGGCGGTGGCGGAGGCGTCTGATTACGTCACATTGTATTAACTACTATATTCTATATCCGTGTTGTGTTGTTTTTTTTTTCTTCTATTGTTGCGTGTCGCGCCTACCCATCGCTATACCCCGAAAATATTATCATATCGTGTTGTGTTTTTACTATACTTACGCGCGTCCGTTCGCGTCACATCTATTATCGTCCGTAACATTTGTACGCGTGTCTACGTCGCAATAATATTATGTACGTGCATCGATCGATTTTTCGAAATGTCATCGATATAACGGTGTACGCGTGTGCACATTATTAATATTATTAATGTTGTGGCTGTAATATTTTCTCGGTAGAAACGTGAATTATACGTAATATAATAGATCAACGAGCATACGTGTTTTCATTCGGTACGAGGCGACGTCATCACAACGCGTTAAAAATAAAATACACCTAAACCGGTTATTACGGTAATACGGTATACCATCGTAGTGTTCTAAGAACTGTACTCTTAGTGCGCATACGATGAAAGGTTATGATTTCTGTAAATTAAAAATAACAATAAGTTAAGTTAAGTAAACTGGTAATTGTTTATGAGCGGATATTGTTAAAAACTAAATGCAATTTTCTAGAACATCACTTGCATTTGTATAAAAAAAAAAAGTATACATAGTACGGGATAAGTCGGTTGTATCTATATCGTTGAACGTCAGTGATTTTTAAAAAAAAAAAAATAATTTCCTACTAACATGAAATAAAATTTAAAATTTTCCTAAAAACCAAGAGACCATTTTTTCGATTCATTCAGAAATATATTTTGAGCACACTACATCATCGATTTTTCGAGTTCTTACTTATTGGCAGTGGCTTGACCAAGATTATGCAGTAATATATACGGCTACGGTTTAGAGCTTTTTTTTCAACAACAAAATAAGTTAAATGATCGTAAAATAACGTTTAAAATTTATTTTAACCATAATTTCGTACCTATCTATATTCTGGAAATGAATTACACCTAAATATAATTACACCTACTCGTTCAAATGTGATTATTATTTTATTTAGTACTACAGGATAGAGAACAGAGCCGGTAAGAGGGTGGGGCAGTGAGAGCTAAAGGGCCCTGAAAGGGCCTGTGGCCTCAGCTTTCTATTCAAAATTTTTTTATAATCTCATTCGCCGTAGCATAAGATGCAAATTTTAATATTTTTATTGTACTGAAGTATGTATATCTTGGTCAAACAAGTGTAATGGGAACAGGAACTGATCAGCCCCGGGGCTCTCAAAAGCTCTCAACGGCCCTGAGAGAGTATTTTTTCTGGACCAACAACAATGTATTTTTCAATGGCCAAGATTTGTACTAATTTTACATTTAGGCACTAAAAAAAATTGAGATTGGTTGTGTATGTTGAACATTTTAGTGGTCAGAGCTTTTATTTCAGCACACCACGGAAAATAAGATATTCATATGGTTCCAGGTGATAGGAAAGAACTGAAGTTGTGGTAAAGATCAATAAACATAAAAAATGTAACAAAAGTATGAAATTCGCCAGGAAATGTTTAATTAGCTAATCAATTTATTTACAAATAAAAAAATATGTATGTTACAAAAATTACAATAGCAGTAAATACTAAAATACTATATATAATATATGTATAAATATTTAACATGTATTGCTATACTTTACACTTACATGTACAAGTATTTATGTGTCGTATACTGATTATTTTTTTTTTTCACTGGAGTTACCTTTCAACTTATAATATAAACATAAAATTACAATAATGGTCAATCAACCTTTGCGGGCCATAAAAAAAATAGAATAATCAACAAATTGTTCCATGATTAATAATAGTAAGAAATAATAATGACAATATCATTTTATTTTTAAATTTTTTCGCCTATAGAAATTAATTCTTACATACTACTACATTACCCTGTATTAGTAACATTACAACAATATTTAAGGCCCCTAAAATAATCGTTACTTTTGTTTGCTTATAAATTAATAGAATAATAATTGTCATACAGATTATTGCCAAATGTTTTTAAGGTAGATATTATTAATAATAATTACACAATATTAATATTTACAAATAGAGTGTGGTTACAATTTAAAATTAAAACACAACATTTACATTATATTTATGTATACATAGTTTAATTTATACTAAAGCATGTACGATTGGTCAAAGTAAAAATATTCATATAAAATTCAGGTAGAACTTTTACTTTATAAAAGTTAATGTATAATAAAACTTAATAAACGTAAATTTAACTGAAACACGTTTGAAAAAACCCCTGAAACATTGTTTACCGTGTACAGTGTAGAGTAAAATACTTAATTAATAAAGTAATGTTAAAAAAAAATACACAAAAACATTATGGTAGTATGATAAATTTCATATAACAAAATGATACATAGATAATGCTCCAGGCAATAATTTTGATTGTTAAGTTTATAAAAATAATATACAAATAGACAAACATAAAAAAAAAATATTCACTAAGTGGTTTTTTCTAAAAATAAAAAACAAAACAATTTTTTACTACGTAATGAAACATAATTTCATACAATATTCCCACTCGTTCAAATCAAACAGTGGTAGACAAGGTCAATGAAATATATAACATCCAATCCATCAGTGGGATAGAAAATATAACTACATAAAGTGTGTAAAAAAAATATAAAATATCACTCAACAAGAAATATTTTAAAGATATGCATGTATAAATAGGAGAAATGAGAAATACAAATTCTTAACTAGACTAGATTGCTTTGAGACTAGAAATCAACTTCTAAACATATAAGAGTGTTGATAAATAATAATATAAATAATAATAATAATAAATACAATTATTATATCATTTTACCATGAACCCTAAGATAAAAGAAACTAATCAAGCAAGAATCTTAAATATTTCTTGTAAACTAGATTTTATACAAGAATAATAATTTTTATCTTAAATGGACTAAAAATAAGGAATTTGTCTACATTAAACTATCGATTGTCATAGTACATTATATTAAAATAGAATTATACTTAAATACCGTATACATTAGAAACTCAGATGAAAAATAAACACTAAGTTAATTTCTAATTGGCAAAGTTTATTTAACTTTCTCATTATGATTTAGTATTAATTATTAATTAAGACAACTCCTTTTAATTTTGATAATATAAATAGACATATATTATATTATATAAATAATTATGATAAACACCTTTGATATACAATAGGTAGTCATTCTAAGTAAAACAATTTTAAATTAAATTTTAAAGATCAAGGTTCTAAAAATATAATGAAAGGACAGAAATATTAAAACATTATAAGAAATAAAAATAATAATACTACTATTATAGCTACCTTATCAATTAATCACTATTGTAAATTTCATTTAAGTCTACTGTCACTGCATTAATAAAAAATATAAATAATAAATATGTTATGTATTTATTTAGAACACTTCTTTTTTTTTTCTATCACATCTTATTCGAACTACAAGTATTGATATTATCACATACGGAAAAAAAAACACTACATTGACAAAAAATACTGCCAATGTGAATTTTATTCCGTTATTTAAATCGAAATAATCAATGCAGACACATATTAAAACATACCTACGTTATATCACAGTAAAATGGTCTCAAGCGACTCGATACAAAAAAACCTATTTATTGTATTCTTTTTTTTGGAATAATGTCGTTGCCGATGACGACGACATTGTGTGTTATTTAACTATCGCCATAACTTTCTCATCGTCTTCTTCGTCTTCTTCATCATCAGAATGTTGCACTACGATCGGCATAATGGGAACCGTTTTGTACTTAACTCTCTTAGGGTCAAAAGGGTCAACCACGACGTGTTCCGTGCCTTTGATCTCAGCCCGACAATACGGACAACCCTGACCATCGGATTCCTGGAAAAAAAACAACAGTGCGCTTTGCTGTAGTATATTGTTCCCACGTAAAACCGATAAAAACAAATGCGATATTATCAAATTGCCACTGATAAACAACGACTTACCATCCAAGAATTCAGACAAGGAGTACATAAAAGATGACCACACGGTTCGATGCGTACATCTTTATCATTTTCTGTACATATTTTGCAAATTTGAAAAGTTGACCCCATTTCGCAATACATTTCGTATTGTTCGTGAGTTACTCTGATATGGTTTTCTGGACTTTGTTCCACCGCGTTCGATAGATCTGGATTTCCTTTTTGTCCATCCGGATATAGATAACTGAAAATTAATAAATATCTAAATAAATGATTACCGAAAAAATTCTAAAATCAATAACACAATGAAATATTTAACACGAAAAATAATAAACCTGAAATCAAATGCCACTGTATAAAATGTTTTTACATTTTTTTAACCCATTAAAGTTTTAAAAACTTTTTTGTATATTCATACAGAGACGTCTTCAAAAGGGACGAATGGGAGGTGACTGTTCGAAAGTTTATTTCTTCTTTAAATGTTCGTTTTTTATTATTTATATCATACTAATAAAATAGATAAATATAAATAAATTTATGAAGTTCGTCCGCTCTTATAAAAGGATTTAAGGATGCCATTGTACTTATGAATAAATAAAAAATTAGCATATTTCTCAAGTTATCTACTTACAATCCTTCGCGGGCGCCATCCAACAACGCTTGACATAGAGATTTGTTTTGAGGAATGGTCTGTAATATTTCGCCCTCTGTTGTCACGTAACCAATAGCCCATTGTCCTAATCGTGTGCAGCTTAGGCGAAATACATAACTAAATAAATCAATAGGGTTAATTATTAATTATATAAATTTATACATATTGAACAAAAAAAAAAAAATTGACTTAGGTTAATTTTTGTTAAGCTCAAAATAATAATTAGAATCATTTTTCGAATTCAGATATTTATTTAATTCAGCATTTTTATCATTCAAAGGTCTATTAATGCTTTTAAACCATAGGAAAATCATCTTCAATACAATTCTATATCCCACCAATTCAGACTTTTTTCCTCTTTTAATCGCATTTATTATTTTTTATTTAAAAAAATTATCAGTCTGATTTATTTAAAACTATAATTAACATCAATATATTTATATACTATATATATATATAATCTATACTATTACAAACCTTCCTGGTCTAGTGATGAATTTTTCTAAACGAGCTTTTACTTCATCGTAAGTTAAAAACGCAACGTATCCTGGATGGGTTACAGCTAATATCTTCCAATTTCTAAGTAAAGTCGGCCAAGGTTGAAATAATCTAAATTATTTTTATATATATATTTTTAAATATATTAGTTATAAATTAAATATATTATTATGACAATAATTAATGGTAAACTAATATATTATTTTACCTAGTAAAAACATCGAATTCAAAGTTGGATATGTAATCATTGCATGTTAAATCTATTGTTGATTTGAGAGCCATCGCTTCAAGTCCACTTACAATTGGATGGACATCATGAAGAGCACTTCGAAATAATTTCCAAGGAACTACGGTGCTACAAACAAAAATAATAATTAATTATTAAAAATAGTAATTAATAAACACTTAATAATTAATGTAAAAAAAATATTAAATTCAAAAAGAAAGCATTATTCTAGTTTTTTTATAGAGTGTTTATATAAAATTTAAAAATTCCAATAAAAATTTACAAATTAATAATAAAAATAAATTTTATCACTTATAAGCGAAACTTGTAGGAACGTGAGTTAAGACAATACAATAAATCTTATAGTTTTTCATTCATGTTATATTATTAAATTTATTATCGTACTGAGAATGTAATTTAGCAGATTTAAAGAAAATAAGTGTCAGTATTTACTAGAAATATTTTATTATACTTATTCCCGATAATTTATTATAGTGCTATAAAAATATTAAATAATATCAATAGAAATAATAATATACTTCACTAAAACAGTTATATTGTCAATAAATAAATATCAATCATATTGTTTACTTTTTATGCACATGATGAATCATACGTTTATAATGAATATAGATAACTACTTTCAATAGAATGTATTTCCATATGAGTGCAGTTATGTTTCACTGGCAGTTATCGTTATTAATTATGAGTTTGTCTACTTTTTATTTTTTATTTACACATGAAATGTATAAAAAAAAAAAAAATCAAATAATCGAATTAAAAATCCTATATTAAAGTCAGATTAAATAGTTGTATCACATCGTAATGTTTTTTTTTTTTTTTAATTTTTTTCAAACGTATAATTAATTATTAATGAAAAGAAGATTGGAAATAGAAAAATATTTTATACATACAAATATATATATATATATTTATATGTATATTTATCAATATTTTTTAAAATTTAAGAGAAAGTATGAGTGTACACATATACATCAAACACTAATTTATTCTCTCCTAATAAAAATTAGGTTTAATAAATAAATGTTCAATATATGTTTCGATTGATATATTAAAAAGTAATATATATTAAACTTAACGGATGTAAGAAGCTCTAACCCTACATCATTCTAATAAATTAAATACTTACATAAAAATTGTTACTCTTAATTTAATTAATATATTATAATTTTTATTTATTAAAACGCTAAGCCAATGTTCTAAATTAATTATTTGTATGATTTTTAATCGTTTATTATTAAGATAAAAACTGTTTTCAAATATTTAGTACTATGGTACTTATATTTGATTCTTGACACTGTCTACTCGTATATTATATAATATCAGTAATACAATAAATAATTAAAATATGGCAAGTTATAATTTTTTTGGACGATCTGCATACTTATGTCGTTATAAGCATTTGTAATTGCTATGATATATAACTCAATTAATACGTAATATAACAATAAAGGTTATATTTATGAAGATCTAACACTAATTCAAGAATAGGCGCACGAATACTCACTAGGTCTATATATTACTTAAAATGACGCAAATTGTAGAAACTCAAAATTACTTCCGATAAATTTATATTTTGATACCTAACTCAAAAGTTATAAAATTTGAAAAAAAACTATTTAATATAGTAAAATAAGTATGGTATATCGTACTACAAAGAAGTCTATAAACAATAGTAAAAAAAGATTATTTAGATATTTATAGATTTCTGTTCGTCTGTTATCAATAGAAAATGTAATAACACATACACTTGGTAATATTTGTCTCCATTAAATATAATATTAATACATTACACGTATTATACAAATTAAAATGCATCAATTAGTTATTAATATATTAATAATGTTTACTCGTTTAATGTAAAGTAAATTAATTGATAATTAAATTGTTTATCATTTATAAGCAGTAGAATTCCAATCCGATAGAATGGTGTTTTTATTACGAACTTTTATATTATAATAAATTGCAACTGTTCAAATTTTTTAAAACCAAAAATTTGAAAATAAAAAATATGTTGTATAACTGCTAAATAATTAACCAATTTTCGATGTTCTTTTTTAATTATGTAATATTTTATTATTACGTGATTATAATAAAAGTTAAATATTAGTTACTAGTATTCAGTATTAATATTCAGCCCTGGGTAAAAAAATGGTTTTTAAATTGTCAAAAAAAAAACATTTTAAGTTTGAAAGCGCTTTTGTTGTTGATAAACTTTTTAAAGTACACTATTTTTATTTTCAATTGCATAATTTTACTATAATAATGATCAACAGTGTTTCATTTAAGCATAAGGAAAAAAATGTATAAAGAGTAAAAAAATTTCACAAAGTCCTTTGAGCTTGATTTTTATGAAATTAAAGTTAAAAAATATAAATTAATATGGGAAGTGTATAAAAAAATTAAAAGGACAAAGCCCCTCGCAAATTTAAACTGAAATAAAAATTAAATTTTATGTACTGTTAATAATTTGAACCAATTTGCTTTTATGTTTATAAAGAGTGTTATGATTAAGCTTTAACCGAGGTTTTAACAATTGTATTGAAATATTGAGAGAAATATGAAAATAAATAAATTTATAAATACAAATATAACAATATTATCAATTATGCTATCAATATTAACGTTTTGTAATAACATTATATAACAATACAGACTATGCAAATCAAGTTGTTTACTCTCGCAGACTCTTAATCCTAAAAACTCGGAAATATCTATAAAAACTGTTACACGCAATTCGATTAATCTGTTTCCTTTTTCTTTTTTTTTTCACGTAATGCGGATGCAACCATTTATACACATTGAAGCATTCAATCTCCACAATGACCAGTTTTCATACTCGTATATTTTATTTTCGTAGTCAATATAATAATAGGTCGATGGGTAGGGATGAATATCATTCACTTACGCCTGTTTATATTTTATATTATATACACAACTAACTTTGCAACCAACACTAATCTACATGCTATTTGAAAAATGTACTTGTATTGAATTACAAAATAAATTGTAATAAATAAGATTGTAGTTTATTGATAAAAATTGATGATAAATGTAGGTATTATATTTTTATAACAAATACATTTTACATGGGTAAATATAAATGAAAACAATACTTCTATTTCCTACTATATTGTTTTTATTTGAAAAATAATGTTACTATAAAATGATTGAATAACCTACTTAATAAAAATATTATATAGTTAGGTATTTATAAGAAATTATGAAAACTAAAAAAACAGTAGAGAGAATAAAGTGATACAGTATAATTCAATCATTTGATTAGTATATAAATGAAAACAATTAGATTTTATAAGTCTGAATAGTTATTAAGGGAAAATTAAATTTAAAAGGAAACAAGACTTTATCGACTAATATTTTATAGAATATAAGTCATATTACAACTGTTTAATTCAGTGTAATATTAAATTTGTATACATAAAATGTATTTATAGTTTAATGTAAAAACTCAAGTATTTTAATTTCAAACTAATATGCCACTTAATTTCTTATAAATTGTAGTAATTATAACAACATATTTTCTAATATATATTTTAATTTAAAAATTACATATTTAAATGAAAAGCAACCTTCTTAATGAATAGTTAAATTTGATAGCAAATTAAAATAATAAATTGTAAGCTAAATGAATAATAATTATTAATTAATAACTAATTGGAATATATTATAGACTCTAAAGCAAATTAAAACACAAAAATTGTAAGCCTGGTAACTGAAAATATTCTATAACATGAATAAAATATTAACTCTTTTAAAATATATGTCAATATAATCATAATATTGTGTTTACATAATCCATTTTTTTTTCTTTATCATATTTTAAAAATATTGTTATAAAGCATGTGTACAAATTTCAATATTGAATGTGTTGATAATTATTTATTTTTACGTGTTTGTCCTAATTTCATTTTCCTAACACTTATTAAACATTTAACATTTAAAAAATATAAAACATCCAAAATTAGTGAAAAATTGTAATTAATTTTATTATCTAGGTCATAGTAAAATAATAATATTTTTAATATGATATGGATATAACCAATATAGGAAATATAAATATTGTTATATAGGAGCTTTACTAATGTAATAGAATAGTAATATAATAGAAATTATTTGACTTAATTATTAATTTACAATAATTGTAAATACATACGTTGTTTATACTCAGAAAACTATGTCACAAGAAAACTATTTATTAAATGTTGGTAAAAAAACAAAAAAAAAACCTTAAAAATAATAATTTTATAGTTATTAAAATGTGAAATGTAAAAAAATAATAATAATAAAAAAATATACAAAAAAATTGAATAGTATTAGGTATATGAAAAAAAATTTGTTGGATTCTAAAGAAGTGAAAACCATGTTATAATAGATATATATTATTCAGTGTTTAAAGATTTATATACTGTTTTCTATTGTTACTCTAGGGTTAAAATTACCTTAATATTATGACATATTCTTTAATAATCACAGAATTCAAGGAATATAAATTAGCTTACCTCATCCCAAAGTTTGACCTCCAGAATTCTGCAGCATCACTTTTAGTTATCCTAAATTTATCACCTGCAAATCGATGGTTTGGAAATAATGCTTTGAGTTCACTGAGCATATGGCTGAACACTAAACTTAATTTGGTCAAATTTCTTCTATAATGTGAATTTTCATCATACATTTTCTCCTTGCCCTCCTTGAATAGTTTGATAGCTTGTTTGCACTTTCGTATCACATTTAATATGAACACATTGAAATGTTCATTGTTATACAGTTCGGAGAGATCATTCTCGTACTGTGTATAAATGAATCTGAGCCGCTGATAAGTGTCAGGCAATATGTCAAGTATAAACGGTGGAGAGTTCTTCAGGTTCATCTTGGAATGTTGACACAATTTGACCACCTTGTCCATCAGTTTCCATGTCTTCTCCAGAGTACGCTTGTCGATGGATGCCTTGGGTGACGTTATTGCTTCCGCGAATGCGCCATGCAGTTTCATCAATATAGAAGCCAGGTTCCTTGGCTGTATCATTCGGTTCGTGCTCGATGACATCATAACGTGAAAACACATCAAACGGCACGAGCACCGATCGGGCTGATGTCACCACGAAAATCACTGGGACGCCTTCACCAACCGTTCATATCGTTGTCGTCGAATAGGTTTGTAAACCTATTCCTGCGGCGAAACGTAACAACGTCGTCGTCGCACGTCCCGGGAACGACGACGAAATCGTTTTCCGCACTTTCTACACGAATCACTTGTACGCCATGGTGTCGACGGCTTGATGCACGCGAGTGCGACGCTCGAACGAGGAACTGTAATTTCGATTTAACTGCACGGGATCCCTACGATTGAAACCGAGATTAAAACGGTATTAATCATCGTTACGATTATTATTATTATTATTATTAGGTAGATAGACGGAACGCAGGTATTTATTATTATTATTATTATTATTATTATTCCGTCTGTCTACGGAGAAACGCGTATCGTTATCAGAGAGACACTGGGCAATTATTATCACGTACGGGGGGAGGAGGAAACGGTTAGCGGACGGGTTTTCAACTAGTCGCGGTGCGGTGCGCAACGTTTTGTTCGTGTTGTTCCGGTGCACGAGCGCGCGCTACTCTCGCTCCTCTGCGTGTGCAACGCCACAACAACTATAACAACTGCTACGACAGTGCCACGACCGGTGGCGACGGCGACAACGGCGGCGGCGGCGGCGGCGGCCCACCGGCGGAGTACGGCTTGCAACCTCCAGACGACGTTGCCCGTGATGCGGCGAATATATTGTGACGTGTCTCCTCCCCTCCCATCGACGTTTCCGCCGCCGCCGCCGCCGCCTCTTTATGGTAAACATCGGTCTTCTCTCTTTTTCTTATTTTTTTTTTTTTTTTTTAATTTATTTTTTTCTTCGCACGACGTGACCCCGGTTCCGGCGGCGGCTGCGGCCGATAATGCGCACAACGTTATTACCGTACACGTCCGGTCGGCCCCTGTACAATGATCCTCGAGAAATCCACATGGCACGATCACGCGGCTGTGGACGAACGACCTACAGGACTCGCTCCCAAAATATGTACACTCCGTAGTTATCGTTATAGTTAGATAGTAACTCTGTTTACGAACATCATTTATACGTAAACACCATATCATTTTATATCGTTACATTTATACGTTTTCTGTTCGTGCTAGGTACTTATAATTTATTTTTTTTTATTATTTTTTTTTTTTTTTTTTTTTTTGTACCCATCTGTTTCTTATACATTTTACGTTCAACGTTTATACATTAATGGGTTTTCATGTTTTATGTCGAAATTGTTGAATTCAGAATATCGACTGGTGTTATTGCCCAACGAGTCGTAGTGTCGTACGCCCGATTAATAAATGTTAAATGTTCTTCGGTTCGTCGTCGTCCTCACGGCGCACAGATGAGTCATTCGGCGGATCGGGTGTCGTGGGAATTGGCCATGTTCGCACGGCATGACTTGGGCGAATTCGGAGCGCGCCGAGAAAGTGCAAACCTCACTCAACAAGACTCGATGAAGAGCACCGCAGTGACGTAACAATGGTGGAAAACGGGTTGCTAAATATATTGGGAAATCTTAGATTTTATAAATTAGTACAAGATCAATCGTTACCGTACACTTTTTTCATTACTATATTTTATTTTTTATTTGAAATGTAGTTTTTTTTTTTTCATTTTTATATATTTATTTATGTGTCTCAGGGCTTTTTTTCTACTAGTTTTTCAAACTAAATTCTTGTCAGGGACAAAGTGACGGATTAGTTAGCCTGATGCAATTGTGCTAGCCTTAGAAACATACAATAGGGGTGGGTACCCCTGGGCCGTAGGCCTGGGTCTCAAAACTAGGTATCAATAACTTTCTATTTTGCTTGTAATATATCTACAAAGAAAAACCACTGAATAGTATATAGAATTATATGACAAAACTATAGGTCAATATTATATAGTCCGCAGAAATTCAGTTAAGTAGAATGTATTATTCTTCTAAGGGTAGATGGGTAGAGTAGTTTTATGTAACTGCGCCACGGTCCACTTCTATAAAAAAAAAAAATCAAGAATACGTGACTAATACGTGTCTAAATCGTATTACAAAAATTCGCACTGGTAAATAAACTGGGCACTCGGGTGTTGTTGAATAAACATATACCACTCCGACGTTAACGTTAACGTTAAAACTACCAAAAAATATGAAATCGTGTATTCTCATAATAAAAACGTTTTCAATAAGAAAATACTGTTGAATTAAAGCCGATATATTGTGAATTCGTCTACGAGCTTAACTCTATAAAATGTAAATAATTTCAAGAATGTCGGATGTTCTGAAAAATATATAATGTAATTTGAAAACAAAGTGCGCATTTAACCGTTTTGCATTATTTCCGCTTTTTCTTTATTAAAAATGTATAATTTACATCATAAATTCGTATTTCACATATAGTGAAACGCTATATATCTGCTAACTGATACCTAACCAATTTGCAATGGAATACTTCGTTGTATCTAGTGTTGCATTCGCTCGATTAAAATATGTCACTGTTTATGTTCGAAGATGGTAATTTCAATTGCACCTACGATGTAGGTCTTACATAAATTACGGACATTAGTAAAATAATACCATATTTTTTTTTTCTAAATTTTTGACACTCGTATAACTCAATTTACAACGATTGTAGATGTTAAACATTCATGTTCTATTAGTTTTATGATTTATTTCTGTCTGTGTAACTGAATGATCCGTTACTCGTTCGATAATATTCCCGAGTGTCGTTTAAATATTTGAACAAAGTATAATAATGTCACGTGAAAATAATTTCGTTTTTTTCTGTAAAACGTGCTTTAGATATTTGTTTTAGGTTTTAGAAATATTATGTCATGTATTGATTTAATAATATAAAGTCGACCATTTATATTTATTATTTACATACGACTTTGTCCATTTTCGTTTTTTGTCTTGTTGTTTACAGTGAAATAGTAAATATAGAGCTACGAACATTTCACACGGTTCTAGCAGTCGCGATTGAAAAGTCAACTGTTTAAATGGTTTAGTCATAATAGGATATAGATATAATGGACAATAGTGGCCAAATAGACGAATACGGACGATTTGAAAGTCAGTTTTTAGTTTTTTTTTATAGAATCTGTATTAGCGTAAACATTAATAGCTTATTTGAAACCGCCAAATATTAATTGTTATCTAAATTGACACAATTGTCGTAATTTTCTTCAACGTCGATCTTCTGAAAAAAAAAATTGATTAATCTATTATACAAATAACATTTGTTTAAATTTGGTTTAGCTAAGTATACCTTATTGGTAAGTTAATTTTTCCAAATCTTTAATTTAAAAAATATGAAACAATACTTAGTAAAAATTAATCAAAAAATAATAGTAGATATAATTTAATTAGTTTATAGTAGACATTTTTCTGGAAAAAGAAAAGTTTTAATGTTTATACTTAATACATAATGTATGAAAATAAATATGAGTAAGAATAATGTAAAATATTTTAATAAACCGAAATGTGTACTTTTTTCTTAAAGTAAAACAACTATTTTGTTTTTGACCAACGTAATTGTTTTCTAATTTGATAAAATAATGAAGAGATTTTATTGTTTTAAAATACGACAAATATATTAAAATGTTTTAATATTCTATAGAAATAAAGGAATATAAAATTATTTAATAATGGTAAATATTAAATGGTATCTATTATTCTTCGGAAATGTAAAATGTTTCGAATATTTTTTAAATCGATTAACAATTTTACCGAGGTTACCACTTAGATCGCTATTTGATATTCAAATAATATTGAACACATTTTTTTGTACTAACAAAAGAATAAAATCTTAAAAATGAACAGACATGTTATCGATATTAAATGTTTTTTGTGTATTTATTGTGTTGTACGGGTAAATAAAATTTGTTTTGTAATAGTTTTATGATCTGCACCTGAATAAATTACATACATAAGACGGGCGTTGCCCGAGTGCGTTCCATTAATCATATCGTACCTTTTTAATAGCCCAACTGCGTCTGCAATATTATTGCTAACAATATTTATCTTTATGGATAAAATGGATTGATAATTAATAAGATGATTTTAAGTTTATCAAGCCTGATGATGAAAAACTAAATCAGTTTATGGATTATCTTGTAGAAAACTATATTGATCCACAGTCAAACTTCCTCCTCACACATGGACAGAAATGAGCAGTAGCAGTGAACGAACAACAAATGCGCGTGAGAGCTTCTATTTTAATTTTTTTATTTTATCAACCTATATTGGGTTGGTTTACAATGTTTTTTAACTTCGCTCTTCACTTATCACGATCTTCGGCGAGCCTTTTTAATTCGGCGTAAGTATCAATCCCTGCGTCATTTTTCAGTTGAGATATGTACGAGTTTCTTGGTCTTCCTGGTGATTTCCCTCCTTCAATTGCACCTTCTATTATAGTATGATGCAATTCCTCGTCATGGCGTAAAAAGTGTCCCATCATGTCCCATCGTCGTCGCTTTATGGCTTTAAGTAAGGATCTTGTTTCTTCAACTTGGATCATTACATCTTCATTTGTTACTTTTTCTGTCCAGTTTATTTTTTCCATATGTTTCCAGCACCACATTTCGAACGCTTCAAGGGATCTTTTGTCTTTTTCATTAATAACCCGTGTCTCGCAGCCGTATAATGCGACACTCCACACAAATGTTATTAGAAATGTCTTTTTTGTTGCTCTGCTAATTTTTTTCGAAACCAAAATTTTCTTTTTCTTGATAAAAGCTGTCTTTGCTTGCCCGATTCTTTGTTTAATTTCTTTCGTCTGATGTTATTAAACTTCCTAAGTATTTAAAACTAGAAACTTGTGAGATAAGTTGGTTTCCTAAATAAATATTTGCGTTAATTGTGGGTTCACGTGCACAAACTAAAATTTTTTTTTCTTGAATTTATATGCATTTGATACTTATTTATAATTATTTGCATTTCTGCCAGGGCTTTCTGGAAGTCGTGTTCTGTTTCTGCTAATAATACGATGTCATCTGCAAAACGGATCATTGAAATCAATATACCATCCACTCTGATTCCAATCCTAAGCCTGTTTAGTTTATCTTTAACTTCCGTTATACTTTTTTCTATATAGCAGTTGAATAATAATGGTGAAAGTGGACACCCTTGTCTTACACCTCTACGTATTTTCACACTAACTGACTCATTATTTATTGTAATTTCTACGTTTTGATTTTTAAAGAGGTTATATATAATTCTCCCGTCTTAAAAATCTTAATTTAATTCTTTCATTATTGAGAATATAATTTGCCAATCAATGTTGTCGAAAGCTTTTTTGATATCTATAAATGATAAATATGTTATTTTATTTCGGGATATTTGTTTTTCTATTAAGATCCTGAGTCCTAATATTGCCTCTCTACAGTGGCATACTCGCGGGGGGGGGGGGGGTAATGGAGTTATAATTGTATTTGAAGTTGAGTTACAACCATATGTGAATAAAGGCAATTTTCGTGCCATACTCAAGTATTAGCCAGTCTTAAAGAATTTTTATAATCAAATTGCCGGTATAAGTATACAAGTTCTAATATTAATAATCAAATTATATCTTCATGTGGTGACTTAATATTGGAAAAGATTATCAAAGAAATTAACACATCTGAGTGCTTATTAATTTTAGCGGATGAGACAACTGATGCTTTCATTGAAGGAACAATTAACTTTATGTGTTCGCTTTGTAACTGGTACCGAAAAAAATGTCAATTTACGTGAAGTTTTTCTATAATACATTATTATTCATAGCCTAACAGGAAAAGATATTGCAAATTGTATCATAAATGGTAAATATTTTATATCTATTATATTAAATTCCTATTTATAATTAATTCGTATACAAATTTTGTTTAAACAGGTTTAAATTCCTGTGGAATTGATTGTAGCAATATGATTGGTCAGGGTTATGATGGGGCATCAAACATGGCAGGACACGTCAAAGGAACACAAAAAGTCATATCTGAAAGCTTCCCTAAGGCTATATATGTTCACTGTGCCGACCATAGTTTAAATCTGGCTGTATCTGCTGTTTGTGATATACGAACAATTAGAAACTGTTTGGATATTGTTGAAAAAATGTACTGTTTCTTCAACACACCTAAACGAAAAGATATGTTATTAAGTTAAATTGAAGAAAATGACTTTAATGCTGATTCGAAATCATAAAAACGCCTATGCGCCACAAGATGGGTTGAAAGGTATTAGGCAATTCATGACTTTGTCGAATTATATCCCTGTGTGGTTAGTGCACTCGATAAAATATCTGAGTGGAAAGACTCAACAGCTACAGATGCTAATATTCTTTCAAAATCTTTGGGTTCTGAATTTTTTGTCTCTTTACAAGTTATTAAGGTGACTAATTATGAATCAAAAATGTTTTTTTTTTGTTAAACTTCAATTCATATTTTATTCTTTAGGTGCTGCTTGCATATGGTTGCCCCAATGTAAACTATTACAAAAAGTTGAACTTGATTTGAAAGAAGCCGTGGACTTAGCTGAAGTGACTGTGACAAGTATTCAATGTTTACGTGATAATATAGAACAAGAGTTCAATAAAATGTTCAAAGAAGCTGAGGTAAAGATTTTGATAAAATGTTATTATTTGACAAAACAATTATTTTTATTTATTTTTTTTTTCAGAAAATGGCCGATGTGGTTGGCGTGGGTATTTTAATTAAACGTCAGAATAAAATAAACAAAAATCGAGCCAACCTCTGTATTGATGATATAACACCAGAAAAATATTATCGTATAACAATAGCCATACCGTTTATTGATTCATTTTTACAGCAATTAAATGAAAAGCTTTTGAAGCACAAAAATATATTAAAAGGCTAGTTAATACCTATTTAATTTAATTTTTAAATTAATTTATTTTTAATATTTAAAATATATTTATCTTTCGTTAGGATTTGGGTGTTTATTTTCTAAAACCTATACTGACGAGTTTGACGAACTGGTTCAGTTTTACCTTGATACAGATCTACAAATTGTTAAAGTTGAATTACAACTATGGCATACAAAATTGGAGAAAAATAACGAACAACCAAAAAATGCATTAGATGGGTTACGAGTGTGTAACAAAGAAATATTTCCAAATATCCATCGTCTGTTGAAAATGTTGTGTACTATATCAGTATCCACAGCAACGCCAGAGAGAACTTTTTCGTGTCTTAAGAGGCTTAAAACCTACTTACGTAATACAATGACAAAGGTACCTCTTCTGACTTTTATTTACAAATATGTATGGTTAAATTTATAAATATAGTGTGTCTGTTAAATTATTTTAGACCCGGCTTAATGGACTCACAATTTTGGCAATTCATAGAGATGTGCCATTAACAGCTGAGTAAGTGTTGGACGATCTGGTGAAAAAACCAAGAAAATTAGACTTTTTACTATTTTACATATATTGATAACAGTTATTCATAAAATCATGAATACATTATGTGTATATAACTTTAGATCACTACTTATTATTAATATTATTACATGGTTGTATCCAGACCAGTATGATCTACACGGATATAATAATTGAATTTCCAGGTGACAAGCTGTGTGACTTTTATCAGGCTATCAGAGCGATAACCTATTTTATAATATTTTTAAAAATTACGAATATTTAATCGATTTTACGATGTGTTTATGAACATAGATCAATCAAATAATATTGTGGTTATTTTTATCATTTTTATCATGATGGGTACAACGGGACTATAAACTTGTAGAGGTCGGTGTTTTAAGGCGGCTCCCAGGCGGCATATTCGTTAACTAATTATAAATACTAATACTAGTAGTAATAGTATTTATAATCAATAGTGTAACATATAGCTATGGTGACCAGACGTACCCTTTTTCGTAGGACAGTACTCTTTTTTGATGCGTGTCTTAGTGTCCTTAATTGTTAAGTACATGAAATTGTACTCTTTTTTAAAATATTATTGACTAAAAATATGTTTAAGTATGCTTTTTTTATAATTTGAATTATACAAAATGTATAAAGTTTGTATATTTTATAAATACGAGTATATAAGTAAAGCTATGTATTTATTTCTTTAAATTTTACACTTGGTATTTTTACCATTAAGAAATAATTTATCCTTTAGTTTGTTTACTTTAAATTACTTTCATTTAAAATATTTTCATTATAAGGACACACACTAAATGAGTTGACAATATAATTTTAAATAATTGGTTTTTATGGTTGATAATAATAATAATAAAATGAAGTATTCAGATAAAAAAAAATTTTTGTAGAAGGAGACCTATATACTATGGATTATGGACTATGCCTATGACATGGGTAAAACGGGTAAAATAGTATACGAGGCGTGACAATAAAATAACGAGACTTTCTAAATAAAACCTAAACTATTATCGTTATGTATCTATAAAACGATTATTGAAATATGATTAGGAAACACTTATGTAAAAGTACTATAAACAGTGATAAAATCAGTTAATTTATTTATATGTCAGTAGCCTTGTTATTATGTGTAGAGTTCGACTACACTGCCGAAAAATATTAGACATAAAAATCGAACATCTTGTTAACATTAAATTTCTTGTTAAATTAAAAAAAAACTGCCGCGGAATCATTTCGTATGTTAAGTGAAGTTTATGATAAAGAATGTTTATCTAGAACTCGCGTTTTTGAATGGCACAAACGGTTTTGCAGTGGAAGAGAGGATGTCGAAGACGACGGTCGTTCTGGACGTCCTACCACATCTTCAATAAACGAAAACGTTGAAAAAATTTTTAGGGGCCATTTTAGCACACACTTTTTTCATATTTAATGGTTCAACTAAAATTTTACGAACACTTTTTCTATCAATATTTACAATATCTCTGCTACATAGGCCTAATCTTAGGTTGTTACTTGATAATTTAGATTCGACATCTATTATAGATTCTTCAATTAACGTCAAACAGTAATATCGCTTTAAAAATAATAATATTGCGTTTTTCATTTTATTGTAAGTAATCTAAGCTCGTAATATGTAATATTATAATATTTTATTGATTCTTTAATGAGCTTTTAATTTTCGCATTGATTTAAATCATTCGATTCCGACCCTGAATAACAAGTTGGCGACCCTCAGGTTGAGAAACACTAGGGTATAATACAGTATTATTAAAAAAATCTCTACAGGTACCATCTTATTCTTAATATTGGTACCTATCAGCCACGTGGAAGCAAACACTAGACGGTTTATTTAAAAGGTTAATAAAAGTTTCAAATTAAATAGCAACATTTTGACTGTATATTTAATAGTTGTAGCTGAAACAACGATAAAGTTATTAAAAAAAAAAAAAAATTGTTGAAATAAAAAATGTATTTTTTTCTTTCTATATTCAGAACTCGTTTGATAGTGCGTGAATAGATGGTTAGTCAAAAATGTTATTTCTAAGATTTTTGAGTGAAAAATACTAAATTTTGGATATTTATGTTTTCTATTCTGCAACATAGAAATCTTATACAGGTAAGTATCAATTAAACCATATTATTAATAAATTATTAGACTATACTTGTACCAATAAGATATCAAACAAAATTATAAATATTTTTAAAACTTCTTTAGTAAGCATGGAAAAATGATAAAATTGTCTTCTTGTTTTATTAACATAAATATACATTAATGGCGTAAATAAGCTGAGAAATTATATTATTTAATAGATATATAAATGAATATTTACTTAAAGACGTAAGAAAATTAAAAATAGGTAATAATACATCTGTGTTATAATAATATATGGATAATAATATGAGTATATATATCTAATGTACTGAGAAAATTAGAAAATGAAAATGCTTATACTAGAGCAGCTTCAATTGCAATTTTTAATTTGCGAATGCGTGATGCTATTGAAACATTAAATAAAGGTGCAAATCAACAACCACATTTAAGTATGATAGCCATGGCTTTATCAGGTACCTAATATATTATTTTTTTTTAAAATACAAGTATTATTCTTTTTAATCCTCTTTTATTTTCTCCTCTCTCGTTAGATATTTAATGCCCATTACATTGTTGTTTATTTAAACCTCACATTCCATGTTTTTATCAATGTGTTTTCTAATAACGTTTCTAATAACGAATAACTATTTATTTTTATTTTATTTTATTTTTTTTTTTGTTCATTTAAATTAATATTATTTTATGTATGCATAATTTACAATTATATAACATATCTAATTATAAAAACTAACACTCATTAAATATTTTTTTTAAAATGATTTTGTAATTAAAATAAATTTCATAAAGTAAATTGAGTATGAAAATATTAGAATTATTCAACTTTCTTAATACTTAAGTAAGGATTAAACTTTTCAAACTAGCAGAATTTTAATAAAGATAATTTATAATTATATTATTTATTAAAGTAAGAGATGTAGTAGATACAGTGAAATAAATAATTATCTATAAAATTACAACCTTTAAATCTGTTGGAATTTTACATATTTATCTTTTGTAATTTTAGTTCAAAATAATTGTATATAATACATTTGTTTATCTGTTTAATGCTGATAATGGAAGTTATCAAGAAAGGATTTTAGGTTATAATTAATTTTAGGATTAACACGTGAGCGAGAAATAAATATATATATATTTTTTAATTTTTGATAGATTTCATAAAAAATAAAATCGTGAGTTCAAAGGTAAATACTTTTTAGAATGTTCTTTAGTTTAATCATCATTGTACCTCAAATATATGTAAACAACATTTTAAGAACATTTTGATGATTTCTTGATCTAATAACAGCAAAGAATATAAAATACTGCAAGATAAAAGAGGAAATGATGATTTTTTTTTTTTTTGTATTACATATTATTTAACAAATAAATATATCAGGTACAATATTTTCATACATACATACATAATAAAAGTTTAAAATTTTAAGTACCTAAATGGCAGTTTTTTAATGATAATTAAGTACTTAACTACACTCACAATAATTGTAATTTTTATATTTAAAATTCACTTGAATTTGATATCTTTCAAATGTGAAAATATCTAAATACTTATATAAATGATATATTACATAGTAATATGCCATAGATTATTTTTATAATTATGTGAACAAGTTTTAATAAATAAATAAATTTTAAAACAATTATATATTTAATTATTTTAACACTTTATAAAAATCTATAATATAGTAATATAAAATATGATGGTTAAAAAACAATAATTAACATATTCATAAACAATCAACTTTTATTCAAGTCCATTTGAATTTTCTAATGATTCGATGATAATTGTGATAATATTCTATAGCAGTTGTTGACTTTATATTCCTGTAATACATGTTTGTTATAAATGTGCATTTCTTATATAGTTAATTAAAAAGTTCATGCATCGCCAAGTATAGAAACTCTTTTGGGTGTACAATAAGAACAACATCAAAATAATGCTAACATTACATAAATGCTTAGTTAAAATTCAACAAGAGCTTATTAGTTTGAAAACTAACAGGATAATAATACAAGTGTAACTACATAATCTCATACCAATACAAGTTAAACAACATGTGCATTAATGTAAATAAGCTTTAATTTTTACTTGCATACAATCAGTAACTACAGGAAAAAAAATTAGTTTTTAATTTTCAACAAGATTATTTATACAACCTAATGAATTATATTTATATATATTCCTAAATAAATCATTATGCTATTATTATACAATCCTGAATTTGAATAGAATCCATTAAATAAATAATGATATGTAATTATTTAGTTATAATGTAATTGTATTATATAGTTATAATGTATTTCATTGTAATAAATTGAGTTACAATGATTCATGATGAACAAAAGTTGTTCATAATGAATCATTACAATTAAAAATAAATATAGTTAAAATTTGTTAACGGTTATTTTTAGTATTTTTCTGAATTAATAACAAATTAAATATTTGAATTTTGAAACACATAAACTATTTAACAAATTATTCAAAGTATGTAATTTAAAATAACAATTTGTGGTAGTGTATTTATTATTTAATATAAGTGCATAAAAACATATTTGCATGAATTATAAAATATATTATTATTTATATCTGGCAATTATTTGGAAAAAGTATATAGTTTTAAAAATATAATATACATTAATAAAATGTTTGGTAATTATTATTAACACTTATAACAATATTAGACTAAATAATAATATAACAATTATTGACTATAAATATTATTCACAGCCTTATAAAATACATTCTAAGTATAAAAGTCATAATATATTCATAATTAGCTATTTTTTTTAAAAAAATTCTTCAGTTTATTTATAACATAATGTAAAATAATATTTTACTATCATAAAATCATAGTATGATCACCTGAACTGGCATGTCGTGATTTTGTATTTGAACAAAAAGCTTCAAATACTTTCAAGACTTTTCCATCATCTTCAAATGTTCTTTCAGCTAAAAACAAAAATCGCTGGTTTATAATTTATACAATATAATAATTATTATGATAACAAAATAGGTCAACTGACTAAATTTAGGATTTGAAAAATGTACTAACAAATAAAACAAAATGTATACATTAAAATTATTTAGTGATTGTATAATGTTGTATTTATATTTATTCAAATAAAAAGTTATAAAATAAATAAAATAAATTGATTTGTATGAAGTTAATGTTGTTATTTGTTAATAAAATTAGTTTATACTATTAACTTTATAGCCATAAAAAAATTATCCTAGGATTTTACTAAATGCTTATAATTTAAAACAATACATTTATGACTAATATTATTTTATACATTTAAATTTTACTATTAAGTTAACTTTTTTTAGAAATTTGAACTTACGTCTTTTCGTTACGCAAATTGTTTTTTCATTTATGCTGTGATAAAATTGGAGGGGTGGAACTGGTCTAAGTCTTGTCACGTCCCAAGGTATTCTATTACCTTTTTCCATCTAAAATTATAAATAATTAAAAATTAAAAATGTGTCATTTGATGAAAATGCTAACATTTTAATTTAGATTCTTAAATAGTAATAACTTTAGTATTTATTTACTAATTAAAACAAAACAAAACATTAAATATAGAAGACAAACATGCCAAAATGTTAATAATGTAAGATTATTTGTTTTTATATACTATATTTAAATTAATCAATTATGATAAATGAACTGTTGAATACAACATTTTTCAAATTATACTCTTTATGTTATGTTATATGATGTATGTTACATGTTACATGTTATATGTTTAATTACATGTATGGAAAAATAACATTAATAAAATACAAATACACAATTTGTGGAATTAAATGTATTTTAATATGAAATTAAATTTCATATTTTTGGAAGGTTAACAATATTAATTATGTTAGTCCATTATTACATTTTATAGTTGTATAAGAGAAGTCAATATTAAGTTTTATGTCAGATTAAAAAATGGCATATAAGTTAAATCACTATAGCCAAATAATTTAATACACATTGGTGGATAAGTTAAATGTGAAACATACCATTTTTTTTGGCTATGTGATTCTAGGCATTTGTATATACTTTCACTTTTTTAAAACTAAATTACTAAACACAACCAAAAATCAAAACAAAACTATAATATTTTGAATATTATATTATAATCTATTTATGAATTTTATTTTTACACCGGTAAGTAATATAAGGATGTTTTGCAAAGAACAAAAAAATTTAACAACCATCAGATGTTAGTTTCAAACTGTACAATATGTGTGAGACAACTAGCAACTCAATCACACAGCCAAATATAAATTAATATCTTGCCTGAATCACAACTGCCAGGAAGCCCCAGTAACTTTTTTTTAAGCCACCAATGTGCGTAAAGTTCAGAACGATATGTAACACCCTTTGAAAGTGGTACTGATGGTTTATTCGATAACATAGAATCGTCTTCAAAAATACATGAGTTAATATGAAACGATGAAGAACATTTACACAAATTTTCAGAATTGCTACTAGGTGTTTCTGTGGGCGGAAACGGTGATTGTTGGGTAACTGGAATTGTAATATCAGCAAGGCCAGAATCAGAAGATCGCAAACTATTATGATCTTTAAATTTATAAAATAGAAAATCTTGACATATTTCTGTATCTTTTTCGTCATCACAGTCATTATTATAATGATTCGACATTTTAAATTCACACAAGGAAAATGTACTATCTTGGTTGTCAGATAAATACATTTCATCTTTATTATCTATATTTAACAATGGAACAGTTAAATGTTTAGATTTTATATTTTCACAATTGGTTTCATAGTTCAAAAAGTTTTGATTATAATTATCACTCGTATCATCTTTATATAGAGTTGACATGGTTAAATCTTGGCAAGCTTTAGTTTGAATTGGAGTGAATAACAGTTTTTTTCCATACACAATTTTTCCATCTTCTTTAAGAACCATTGATGAACAATGTCTTGGAGATATCATATTATAATTATTAGATACATTATTTTGGTCCTCATATTGTGTTCCTTCTGAACAGTATTGTTTTATTTTACAAGAAGACAACTGATTAGATTCATTAGCATAGCGCCTAACAACTTTTGATGTATCGATATTATTAATATATTGAGTATAAAGGATTAATTTTAAAAGTGATCGAGTTATCACACCTTTGCATACTAAATGAGCAAAATAATCACTGAGACGACCAAGACTCGGACTTACAGGTTTATTAGATGTTGTACTTATAATATGGTTATTTCCTAATTGCTTGCTAATTTTTTGTATCCAATCTATTTGTTCTTCTCTGGATTGACAAATAGCAACTATATGATCGATTAAAGAACCTGAAATATAGAAGAAGAAAACATAAGTTCATCAATTGGTATTTAAAGAATATACTACATTTTATGATTTCTCACTAGATATTTCAAAAGCATTTTTAATGGCACCATTATTATCTAATTTCTTGATAGTGATTCCACTTAACGGAAGTTTTCCCTAAAGAATTAATGTAATTTATTTATTAATATACAATTTTATATTTAAATAAAATATTAAACAATTTAAAAGAAATAATTATAAGTAAATAATTAAAGAAAATAAAGTAAATTAGTATATTATAAGTAAATAGTTATTAACTTACTTCGTATATAAATGAACTAAGCCTTTGCGAAACAGATAGAATAACAAGATGTGTAGAAAACAACATGAGATATCTATCTTTATGTTCTGGACCAAAGGCAACAGAACCAATTTTTATTACATCACCTAAACTACATGCATCTGCACCTTCCCAACCTTGTACAACTCCACTTAATATTGATAATTCCAATTCTTTTTGTTTTCTTGTTGATAGACATACAGTCTGTAATACCATAGATTTTTTATTACCTTGAATTGAAACTTATGCAAATTACATATAAAAAATAATAGTAGTGAAAAAAGAACAAACCGCAATCTCTTTATAAATGCTGACTGATCGTTGTGTGTCTCCTCTATCAACATGATTTTCTTCTAAGTGTCTTTCAAGTTCTTGTAACATCCCACTATATTTGTCTAATCTTCGGAATGGTTTACTTAATGATACAGTTAATACTAAAATACCAGGACTAACGGCACCTTGTGTTTCCATAATTTGATTTAATTCATCTCTAAAATGTTACATTATAAATTATAATTTATTTAAACAAAAATAAAATATTTATGGCTCTTACTTATATTTTTCAATTATATTTACAGCACGTGGATGTAAAGAGCAATACTGCAAATGTATAGCTCGAATAAAAGACGCTTTGTTAAGAAACAATTTTCCTATTCGTTGATCAGACTGTGGTAATTCAGACACTTGTTCTAATGATTCTAGAAGCTCTTCGTGAATTTTGGAAACCTCTTCAATATTATTTACTAATTGGTTATACTCATCAGTAGTCATTCTGTAGAAATACAAAAAAATTAAATTAAATTAAATTTTAAGTATAATAGTTATGTATAAATATATTACATGTTTGAGTTTTTCAAAGGCATTAAGAAACTTTGGATAAGCGTTTTCAATTCAGTGACATGTGCTCGTTCAGATTCTACTATATCCATGACTACCACTGCACGATTAACTCTTAATTGCTCTATCAAATCCACAGGTATGTTTGACACTTTATTATTTGTAACATTTTCTCCTAAAATAAAATGAAACATTTATTATTATAAAGAATTAAAAATTTTATTTCATTATTTATTACCTTGAGATTTATATTCTCGTACATAATTTGATGGAAACCAACCAGTTTTATCTTTAAGCGTTCCTTCCCACCAGCCACCATCTTCTTTTTGTGTCACAACCACAATATCGCCCTTTTTCAAACATAACTAAAAGATGTATATACAATTAGATTACCAAATATTACAATAATTTGTAAAAATATTTTCAAATTGATGAAACTATAATAGCTTCCATATTTTATGATTTTCGTGCACTTCTATACGTTTTCAGGCTCAAAACATACTTAAGATATGGTACTTAGTGAGAATAAAATATAAAAACAAAAATAAAAGTCATACCACAATGTTCGTTCAAGGTCTCCTCTAAGGGAAATAAAATGATTTAAGACATGAAAATATAATATTACAATCAAATGAGTACACAAGCAAATTAATATTATTATAAAAATAGGTACAAAATATTATTAAATAAGCAAACATTTATAAATTTAAATGTAATCAAAGCGCAAGCTCAAAGATTATTGATAGTTTTACCTCATCGTTATTTTTTCCTTTAAAAGAATATACAGCTTGCACAAGTAGTGGTTCACTTGAAGTCATTTTGTGTTCACAATGAAATCTACATCAACTGCGACAAATAACAAAATTATTAATTCAATAAAAAACTTTATGATCATAGAAGACAAGAAAATAAAACTAGTATAGGCCTCACTTTACACAGAAATGAAAAAAATATGATTGATAAAAATGACTGTGAACTTCATGGTGCTTGTTATAAATAAGCATACCTAGGAATATATATTTTGGCAAAGTTACAGAAGAGACAAAAAAATTTTTAAATATGGTATGAGTGTGTTAGGAATGTTGGATTGAAGCCAATTTATGGTCGAAAATGTAGCATTAGGATTTAATATTTATGGTAGGTATCAAGTCTTAAACATAATAAGTTTATCAGAGTAAAAATGTAAATTTAGACTTAATTCCTACTTGTAATACATTTATTAACTTAAACTAAAATTAAACTATGCCAAGTATTTCAGTAATTTAAATATTTTTTACTTCATAATTAGTTAATTTCCAATGTAATTTTGGTTTTAAAGACCTCTGATGTTATTGTTTGTATTATTGTTTGTATAAAACAAACAGCCGAAATACTTAATACTTAATAACTAAAATAAAAAAAAATCCTAATATATATAAATAATACTTTTATTTTAGACTTAGAATGTAGGAACATATTTAATTTAGAAGTAGTACGTTTATCAACAAACCAATATATTACAGTAAAGATTGTGTTGGTTATTAAATGTAATAAGCTTGTATGCGGACTTACCCATCAAGATGGACTTGAACCTAGAGCTTTATAAATATGTATTATTAAAACTTTGAAATATATTTAAATTTATGCTACTTTACTAATAAATTTAATTGTAATTTATTTTATATATTATGTCTCTTCGAACCCTTAAAGAACGGTCAAGACACTTAAAACGAATTTGTACACAAAACACGTGCAACTATTTGAAATCATTTTTAAAAAAAAATCACAAGCGCCGTATAGTGATCATACTTGATACTGGCAACACAATTATTTAAAATTTTAAAATTAATTGTGTCTAGATTTCCGAACAATAACAATATTCGGAGTTTATTGTGAAGATAAGAGCTTATCAACACTCAAATATGGAAAGATGATTTGAAACTCCAAAGACCTTATAAACTAGCGGAGGATATTGAGATTCGCATTTCAAACGGAAAACCAAACAATTGATGAAAATATTAAACAATTCAATCATTCATAGATTATTGTTTTACACCTATTATACGATGATTTGTTTGATATTGTGATGTATTATTAATAATGTTACACATTGATCGTACGCCGAGTTGACTGATTATTTCTAATTTCTGCACAATTATAATAATCATAATAATATTAATATTTTTACTTGCATTTTCATTATCATTGTCGCGGTTTTCTAAATACAAAAAAAAAAAAAAAAACATTTGAACATCGAAAACGGTAAAGCAATAATTATTAAATGTTATGACATAAACTTTGTATATGCTTAGATTTTGGTGTGTGTTTTAAATTAATTTCAACGAGACATTGCGGGAAAATGATGTACTTCTGTAGCAAGTCGCATTTATTAATAAGGATATATTTTTTTTAACTTTGATTGCAATCGCACCAGTTTAAGTACGCCCCGTATTGGATAGCGGTGTACCGCTAAATGATTTAAACGATTCAAAACTTTAGTTATACATTTTTAATTGCATAAATACAAATATAATATTCAATAATATCTACGCATTTTATATTTACATTTATACATTTTTACATAGTTATATTTATATACACACAAATTGGTTATCTGAGATAACTGTGGTTACTCTAGGTATAAATAACACACATTTTTGAAAGATAACAATGACTAATTATTACATAGGTATATAAAATATAATATGTAGAGGGATACCCAATATTACCTATTAGTATTTAGTATTAAGCATTGAGTAAACAATATATACTCAATGCTATTAGCTACTATTTGATGACATATTTTAAGGGCCGATCTGTTAGTAGGCCACCAGCGGCCCGCTGATGACAAGGGGGGGGGGCAAATGCCCATCTTGCCCCCCCCCCCAAATGACGACACTGGTTGTAATCCAATATTATTTGCCTACTCAATAATAAAACCGATTGTTGGCGAGTATTGAAATATTATTACACATTATTTTTCAGTTTTTATTGAATAAATACAGTGTGATCTAACATTTAATCGTTTTCATGCTTTATACACAGCGACACACTGAACCTTGACCGTATGCCTACGTTAGTTACACGTATCATTCCAACATTATAGATGATTTCAGTGCGGTGTTTTTATAACAAACTAATTTTATGGTAAACGTCCTAGTAAATACTACTGATTACATTTATATTTTTTAATTATTATATTTTTTCATTGAGTTGTAATGTATTAAAAATATATTCAACGAAACCATATGGCAATGGACACTTTTTAAGTTTGGACATTTACATACACCTCAACTCAAAGCCAAGGTGTAATCCATTTCTGAAAAGGTAAAATGTTCTAGTATTTAAATGATCAAGTAATCCAAAATGCTATAGGACATTTCTTCGTTTTCTTCGATTTATTTGAAGACGTTTCTTCTGTATGAAGTATACTTGAATCAATAAAGAAATATCTCTTAATTGTTTGAATGATTATTTTTGTACAAATTGAAAAAACGTTACGATTATTTTTCAATTTTATTATTATTATCATACATTTATCTATTGAATATTTTACTTAATCTTGTAATTTTTAAAAATAATTTTAATTATTCAAGAAGATTTTTAAAAAAAAATGTTCAACCTATAATATAGGAACTTAGTAAAATATTAATTTTGAATATTGATGATTGTGATTTTTTTTTTTTTTTTTTTAATATAGCTGATGCTCTTAATCTAATAAAATAAGCCATCAAATACTTATTAATTCATCAAATTACTAATGAGAGTAGTGAGTACCTACTGTGTACAGTTAAATTTGAATTTATGGGTATTTTTACGTTTTAAAGTAAATTGTCTTAAACTTATCTCTGTATTATTCGATTAATGAATACAAAGTAAGAAATAAACAACACGAATTACAATCATACAAGAACTATTCTTAAATTAAACAAACGAAAAGTAAACATTATGTACACTTTATAACAACGCATCGACAAGGACATAATTTTATTTGTACACCCGAGTCGTTAAACAAACCCTCACAAATATGCATAGAAGGATCCCCTACGAGTGTGTGTTTATATATATATATATATATATATACACCTAAATAGATGACAGAGGTAGCACTACATGTTTGTCTACAACAATTATGTACTGTAATGTTGTATTTATTTGTTTGACAGCGCATCAGTCATTGCTCCCGCAAAATATTATAATACACATAATAACAAATATCATATATTATTTGTATAAATGTACATAGTCTTACAAAATATTGTATACATGAAATTATTTTAATTTTTCACACAATCACCGTTATACGTGTGTGGTGTCTATACGCACATATCATATACGTATACGTAATATTGTATACTTGTACATTTATCACGCATGTGATACACATTATAATATTAAATGTATAAGAATAGTGTGTAGGGCGAAGGCCGGTCGCGTTGTAATATCGCGCATATCGAAAAAATAAAAATAAGACAGCCGAACGAAAATCGATTATATTTCCTTTTTACGTACATTTGTGTGCACACTCGAAAGGACGAAGGCCAGGGGAAAAAAGAGGACTCCTTACCAGATTTCGTCCTTTATGCCTACCCGCCGGTCGCCTGCTACGCCACCCTTTAACTATACTGCTGCCGCTGCGCTCAGCCGAAAACCGTTGTCGTCTGTAATATCTTCTCGTGTATATATATAAAATATATAATACATATATAGCACTTTGCAGGAAAACTACGTTGCTGTTGCTGCTGCAGAGACTGTCGCCTCTTCTCAGTGGACCGTGTCATCTATAAAGCTTTGGTGCGTCCACCGCAAGTCATTACATCCGCCAGACCGGAACTAGGATTTTTACCCGCCCAGCATCATGCGACCGGAACTTCCGGGATTTCGTTCATCGGATCCTTTTTATTGACCTTTTTGTTGACCCGATCCATAAAAACGTCCACGTCATTTTCGACCGATTTCACACAAAATATGTGTATATGTGTGCGTATTCATTATATATGTGTATATGTAACGAGTTCTACGTATACATAGAGAATGTCGAACAAATAGAAATATTGCGTCGCCTAAATATGATGTGGTAAATATAATACAGTTATATTACAGATATCATTTACACTTCTCAATTGTTTTATTCAAATAATTTCAATAATCATATAAAACAATGTCTGGTAATAATTATTTTTATATCATGATTTTCAGTATTTAATATTTACATTAATTTGTTTAAATAAAATTATTATGAATATGGAATTGGCTTTTTTTGGTGTTTGTTTGGTTTAGAAAAATTAGGAGAATTGAATTATAAAATTACGAATAAATTTAAAATGTTTTCTATCAATAAACAAAGACTATACTTTTATTGGCCACACTTGTAAGTTGAACTTAATTAAAAAAAAAATTACTCATTATTTAACTTTAAAAAGCTTGATAGTATTCAAGCATGATAGTATTAAAATACTTATTCGTTCTACAAATATACAATAATATTATATGGAAACTATAAAGAAAAAACTCATATCATTTATCATTTTATGGTCGCTTTATTATTTGTCCTGCACACTCGATGAATAAAAAAATATGTACACACACACTTGTATAGTTTCATATTCTGGAAAAAATATCTACCAAGTCGTTTATGGCACTAAATTCGCTTGGATAATACATTTATAAAGTTGTAGGTTATAATAAAATAAAGTACACGATATGTTGTACGATAAACGAAACTGTAATGTCATAAGGATCCATTCATTTAGCTACGTAATTGTTCTAACACGCCCCACTGTTTATTTTTATAAATCTATATATATATATATATATATATATACTTTGAAAGTTCGTATAATTGAAAACATTTTATGCAGTTAAAACATTTTATAACAAAAATTATTTCTTTAGTTATTTTAATAAAAACTCGTAAATTAATGTATAAACGTACCCACAAACACACACACTCACACGTATAGTTATAAAATAATTATAATATAAAACTTCAGCATCAAAACATTTTATATAGATTGACGGCCAGCAGAGATATTAAAATTATGTTCTTCATGTGTATGCACATCCGAAAGATTTGTCTTCGTTTACTTCCCTGAGAGCTGTATTTTTTCCATTAATTATTAAGGCAATGTTATTCAAGTTCTTTATAGTAATTTATGATGAAAATAATATGATATAAAAAAAAATCCACACTACTATTTTTTTGATGAAAATATGAACGTAATTAAAATATATTTTTTATTTCGCTGGAACACATTGTAAATATCGTATTTTATAAAATATTAACTGTACAATTTTGTGATGGAATAATATATTTATTTTAAATAATTTTTGTACATGTTAATATACTATACTTATTGTTGCGTTTTAGTTCAATAAAATTATTTTTGATGGCGGCCAATGCGGTCAAGTGGAAAGTAAAACAATTATATGCAGCAGGTATACAAAATATAATTTGTAATTAAATAGTAGTATAAATTATCATTATTCATAGTACCTAAAAAGTACTTTACTAAAAGTAAAGTACCTTTACTTTTTATAGTGTACTATACTAAATATTATAAGTTAAGTAATTTACATATTAATTTAAATTATGGAAAGCGTTGACATATTACATTTTAGAAGCTTAAAATTCAAAATTTCAACAACTCTAATCTACGTTTTTAAAGTGTAAAAATAAATATTAAAAATACGTAAACATGTGTAAGTTTTTAGTCACAAGTTCTTTGAACTTGATAATGAAATGAGTTTTTCTTTTTTTTAATGATTTATACAATGTATATGTTGAATTATATCTTAAAATCTTGAATTCTAGAAATATATGTTTTGTAAAAAAAAAAAAGAAAAAAAGAAAAAACTGTAAATAAAAATATAAATGAAAATATTGGTCCAAATAGGTTTATATTCTTATATTTTTCTTACTTATAAAAATAAAATGGTCTAGACGTCCCTTAAAATTTAGTCCAATCGTATTTTTACAATTATTAAAGTGATCAAAATGAAAAAATATTATAATGGTATAAAAAGCTATGCTTTTTTCTATTAGTAAAAAAAAAACTACATTTGTGATTTCTTTTAGATAATAGTGACTGATCGTTGCAATATATTTGATATAAGATTTAATATGTATCTATATAGATAATACACTAGAAATTATATAATATTAAGTATTTCGAAAACAAAGTATGTCTTATTTTTACATTGTGAAAATAAAACTTTATCAAAATGTTTTCATATGATCTAGGTTGAACGACTTTAGTTTAATTTTGCATACATTTACATAAAATATTTTCCACTTAAAACATCGTATATTCTGATCAACTATTTGTATATAAAATATTAATTGTTTATTTTAAACGGAAATGGTGTCTTTTAAAATGATAATTTTTTTTAGTGGATATACTATTATGTTAGAATACTAAATTATTCGTAATATATGTGTGAACATCTTGTGTAATCAGTATTTTTTTATTTTTTTTTTTTTTTAAGAAAAAGTAGGATCAATAGGTAAATACACGAAACTGCGAAGTTTTACTGCAAACTATCGGATCTAAAACACACACACACACACACACACACACACACACACACACACACACACACACACACACACTGATAGCAATATACGTATAGTAGCGTACACTACAACTAGGGGATTTCACTAGATGAACCGGATATCCGGCATTTGCTGCTTACATAGGATATGACACTTCCTGTCTCTTTCCTCTAGCGCCTTGCCTGTAATTAATTCTGTGCCTACTGTTGGCATGGACCATGTTAACCGTAGCTGTAAAAAAAAAACTGTACACGCGTATTACGCATCGTAGAACATAATAAATATACATATAGGTTAGGTAACTACCAGCATAGTGTGGTTTGAACTATATTAGGTCAAAAACATTTTAGTCGAACCGATAAACAAACGGTAATTATGGCAAACAATTCGTGTGTATAATATTATTCAAACCACTGACGATTTAATGAATTTTAAACTACATAAAATATATTTAATTATATCTATAGTGTACATTTTTTTTATTGATTTTGTTCTTCAAATGATTAATAGTTACCATGTTATATTTGTCAGTCATTTGCGCTGCAAATAAAATTGATAATCATTATCACTTTTAATACCCAAAATTCGATTCATAAATACAATAAACATGTTCAAGAAATATTGTTTAAAAGTTTATAATTTATGTTTAACTACTTTTAAATTCTATTTAATCGAGGAATGATTTATAATAATTCAGTGGAGAAATTTTTGCAAAATGCTGTTTGAATACAATAGTACCTATTTATTATTTATATTATCTTGGATAACTTAAAACAATATATTTGTTTTATGCATCTACCTATTAATATTTTGTTTTCCATAACTCATTGAAATATATTATTAAAATCACTAGCGTGTGATGGATGTCCATTGTTTTAGTTTACAGCACAATTTTCAACAAGATGAATTAAACAAAAATAAACGCAGTCCGTCAAAACGCTGAAGCGATTGCCATATCATAAGCGCACATAATAATTTTTGCAGCGAAATGTTTCGTAATTAAATTCCTGCGAAAGCTTAAAACTATAAATTTGCCGTGCGGCCATCCTTGATATTTATTAAGGAGAGGAGGGTCTTATTACCGGCCTTTCGCGCTATGTATTTTGGTTCCACCCTTATTCTCGTGAGTCGGAGAGTGCAGAAGGATCGGGTGCGGGGGAGGAGAGAGAAAATGTTTCCCGTTATAAATTTATCGTGGTCCGGGACAAATGGGGAAATAAGTTTCCGGACACTGACACCGGATGGCGGGACTTTCGCTAAATCGTCCGGCCATTATTATTCTCCGTTTCGATTAACTTCGGAGGAACAAAAAAAAAAAAATAAAATAAAATTTAAAAAAATAGGTCATACACATTTTAATGATTTATTATACTACATGGGTATAAATATATATATACGTATATGTATATATAAATGTATCGTCAAATGTTCGTTTATTGTCGATGTATACTCCATATATAGATATATATAAACATTCAATCGAATATAGACGAGCCGTTTTTAGGGTATGTAAGACCCTAGAGCCTTATATGTTTCGGGAGCCCTTAATACATTGGTTATTATTTTTAGTTATTCATTTTTAGAAAAATAAAAAAAATATTAAATTAAATTATTTTGTTAGTATAATGTAATTTTTTCAATTTGGTGCCCTTCAAAACTCGGGGCCACCGGATTGGGCCCTTTGAACCATTGCCTTGATACGGTACTGAGTATGGATGTTGTAAACACGCTTGTATGGTTTCCTTCGTGCTCGAAATACCTCTAGACTTAAGCATACAGATACTGCGCTTACCTTATATTTGTAGGTCAATACACACAATGCAAGGCCAATTGAAATGTTTACAAAAACTATAACGTGATAATTGATTTAAGTGATGTGTTAAAATACAAACAAATAGAATCCCTGCGGGTGGTACACACATCGGGCAATAGGCATTACCATAATTCACAAACAATATATACAGTAAATGGGATGAAAGGACTTGGGTCGTTCGCCCTCTAATATTTTTTATTCATGTTGAATGATATAGGGGGAAAAACCGAGGCGATTATGTTAATTTTTGTTTTGGCTACACGGTTAGTGAAAATTATATTATGTATATTTATACCGGTACTGCAGTGACCAAGTGAAAGTGTTTTAACAAAAGCTTTCAGAACAATCGTCGAAAACATTTTGGTGGATTTAATTTTATCGCAAATTCCATTGCAATATTTTTATCAGCATTATACGTGCTCTCCGTTTTTATTAGTTTATCAGAATATGTGAAAATGGATATGTGGAACGTATTACATCATGTGGCTTTCGCTGTGTCGCAGATTTGATAGGCACAGATCGAGGTGCAACATTTAATTTGGCTGAAAATATCGGTAACAGTACTAGCTGTTTAACGTAACGTGATATTTCGATTAATCATCGAATAAGATGGAAAACACTTATACTCGTAATTATAGCACTCGGTTACAATTACAGACAACATGCATTCAATGGATTGAACTCACCATGAAATTTGACGGATTTCGTATAGTTTAAGGTATTTGATATAAAATGCGAAAAATATATTGAAATTAATTGAATTGTACATATGCTTCTTATAAACACTTGACTTGAAAAACATTACATAGTACTTTATAATTATTCGTACAGTTATACTAAATGTGAATTATTTCCAATCAGCCATGCGAATATTGTGTCGAAGTTTGATTTTAATGCGAATTATAAATATCATTAAGTACATTGATTTTAAAATCAATGAAAAAAATCAATGAAAGGGCTGTCGGTGTGTGCATAGGACATGATTGACAGAGTGAAGTGGAGGTGTAGGACAAGGGGGCCGACCCCAAATAGTTGGGAGGAAGGTGATGCAGAAGAAGAAGAAGAAGAAGAAGAAGTACATTGATTTTACATGGAACTTATAGTATTATGTCATTAATAAGACGAGTAATTTTAAAACTTGGATGGTTTACTATATTTCAATATTGATTATGCTCTTAGTAATTTTCAACACGTTTTGTTTCTGGTCTGTGTATCATCCGATATGTCGATACAATATATTTTCTGATTTTTTTGGTTAATTATTAATTCGTGGTGCATACTCTACATGGCGCATAATGATGTGGATTTGAACGTCCGACCGTGCATCTTGTAAACGTTGAAAATTTCAACATTTTGCTTTTATTGTCATTCGCGTACATTGCTCGGTCATTATACAGATCATGTGTGTCGCATATAATATTCATAATATCTGTAGTGTATTATAAACAATAAGGCGCGTGCGCATAACAATACACACAGCTCATTCATTCGGTATATTTTACGCCGTGTTGTCGCGAATATATTAATTTATATAATCATTATGCGTAATATGCTATTTATAATGAATCCGACAAAACGCGAGACGAAAAATGATATTATCTGCGGTCAGTGATACCGCGATACAAACGTAATACGAATATAGAAACCGCTCAACAGGTACTCCTATTTATATATTACACACCTATATATATATATATATATTATGTCGTTTGCTCCATATAATAAGAACAATAATTGTGCTCGTTCCAATCGTCCACGCGTCAGTACTATTAATAATAATTCAACTATTACGGTAGTTTTCGTGAATAGTCATAGGGACGCGATCCGGACGCTTATTTCTTTGGATTAGACACATGTAGGTATATATTATATTCATGATCACCACCGCAGACGTCCGGCAACTATACACGTATAATATACGTTTAAAACATGTAGTCTGCAACTGTAAGTGTACTTATATATATAAAAATAATACATGTATGTTAGGTATATTATTTTAATTTATATGGAACGCTGAATCAGCTGTTTGTGTACCGTTTAAATGATAATAATAATGATTGGACAAAACACATACGGCCATTTACGTAATAAAAAAAACTCATACGGGGTGAGTACATACATATATATGTATATTATTATAATATTATGTTTGCCGTATGTGTATATATGTATTTAGATATATGTGTATTTTCATTATATACATAATATACAAGTGGTGTGTGAGTGTGTGTGTGTGTGTGTCGAAGGTTGTGACGGTGGTTCATTAGATGATATAAACATGTGACTAATGGCTATGTTATTACCCACGCGAGTGTACGAGTGCATGTGCATTCTCGGGTACAAGTGAATAAATGTATGTATATGTGTGTGTGTGTGTGTGTGTGTGTGTGTAAGTATGGAAGTATATTTAAGTGCGTGAGTGTGTAAATGAAAGTGTGTGTTTTAACGCCACCATTACCACAGCAGGGCGTTCCCCGAAGGGTTTTCCATGTTTCCGCCGTCTTTTACGCATATACAGCACACATTGAATCGTGTATATATATATTATAATATATGTATACGGAACATACGAGCTACTGCTATAATATGCTTCTATCTTTTCTCTCGTTCGACTCGCAGCGCGCGCGCCTTATGCCTTCGACATCTGTTAACCGGTGGCATCGATACGCTGCGAGTGTACACGTACACATAAGATATATATATATATATATATATATATATTTATATTTATATATATTATATATGTATTTAATATATACCTAAATATATATACACCTATCCATGTATGTATATATTTACACGACGTTTGCGTGTGTACGCCGGTCGTACACACAATGTACCTCACGACGAACACAATGGCTTCCGTTTCAGAAGTGTTTATAGGAGGAAGGTAGATGCGTATGTATGTGTAAAGGTTGTGTATGTGTGTATGTACCTATCTCACGAGAAAACCAGCGTGTACAGGTCCGTCCGTATTCGAGTATATACGTGTACATTATCTGACGAGTTTTTCACGGAACCAGCACATGACAGTTCCGATGAGGCAACAGGTGCTGTGTGAGAATAATACACGGTTTGCCGTGTTTATCGTTTTTTTCCCCCTTACCGCGACATGCATACTTACGCGCACGGTAATAATTACATACACACACGCACACACAAGCACATTAATCATACGTGAAACAGCCGTAATAACACGGAACGTGTAACATAATATATGTAATATGATGGGAAACCGCATTTGCCCGGAAGGGGTTAACGCGGTAAAAACCGAAAAAGAAGCTGGGCCAAGTCGTCAACCAACTGCGACCGAGACTTGTCCGTTCTTATAATATGCAGTTTCGTATCAAGTTGGTCTCGGATGGCTGAGGTTTACCCAAACACGTCGTATTAACAAGTTGATATCGGATGAATGAACAATTTATGCATGAGTAATACGTACAAACAATTCAATATTTGTGAAATAGATTATAACGTTATAAATTATGCGTTGTCAACAATTTTGGAATATATTATAAACTGCAGCGGTGCGCAACATTTTTTAATCCACGATCCTCACATTAATCTATTTTGATGATGTTCCACCAATATTATGTAAGTGTATAATATATACTTACTTAATGTGTACAACAATTTAATTTATATAAATTAAATCGTTAATGTTAGCAATTTTAATATTTATATAAGTTAATTAATCCAAAACATAAAAATAAATACAAAATTAGAGTTATATAAAATCTAAAATATAAATTTAAATGTATATAAAATAATATACATAATATATACATTTTTCATTTGGTGTTAAATTATTACCCCTAATTAAATTTGGTGATCCCCTTAGGGGCCGTGACCCTGGGTTATTCAATACTGATGTGCATTAATACTAATCATTTAAGATCATTAATGTATATACATATTAAACAGGAGGAATAGTAATCAAACCGATAAAATTAGATGAAAAACAAATTAAAAATAATCTTAAAATCGAATTAAATTCAGAAAATATTGAATGATTATAGATATATTAGCTATAGAATATATTGTATTTCATGTAATATCATAATATATTATACACTCCTCAACATTCATGAATCATATAGTCCGACAGAGCTTAACTCAAACTTGTCAAACTATTCTTGAAACTATTAATGACATTAAAGATCAAAAGTTGTCTCTAAGCGTTGTATTTGAAATTATGCTTCGGGATAGAACACTGTTGAATATTATTCTCAATAAAATAATATATTGCTGTGGATGTTATATCGAGCCTTATTCGATGTAAATACTTGTATAAATGAATAATAAAACAGTAAAAAAATTAATTATTTTTAATCAAAGTATTTTATAAATATATTTTATAAACTGCAAAACACCTGATGACTAGAGATAAAATATAGAATTTTTCAAGTATTTTTTTTCTTTATTTTATGAAAAAATTTCCGTCCCCAGATCGGAAGCCAAATCTGTAATTACGTAAAATTGATTAGCATAGTGCAGCGTGCACAGTGTGCATTCATCATTAGGAAATATCTGCATATTAATTGCTATGGAAATGAACAAATAAAATGAAAATAGTTTCACGTGCCTATATGGTCCTTTAAACAAACGAATAATAATATGGTACCTACTGTTCTGTTGCTATATTGATAATCAAATAGATTATAATAACATAGTGATGAGGGTTGCGAAAAGGGCCGAACCATTCTATTCTATTTGAATAAAGATTGTTTTGTTTTATTTTACAAATTTGCTCATTCGGTAATAGATTTCAATGGATACATACAGTAAAATTAATAATACAATACAATTTATTCACATTGCTATGGATAGCCAAATCAATATATTGATATGTTTGCGTGTAAATAAATACACAGGACAAATGTTAATCATACATTACACAATATATAAGTACTAACGATATACACACGATAAAGGACTACAGATGTGTTCAGATTTTCATAACAAAATACAGAATTAATTTTAAAACGTAATTTCTAAATATACATATGTTTTCCGATAAAAACAAAAAAAAAATGTTTTAATTTATGTAATAACTGAGTTCTACAAATTAAAAAGTCACCCTTATCGACGAGAAATATTATAAAACAAGTAAATACTTTTTATTTATTAATTTTTTTTTTCTCTTTCTTATTTCATTCATTATTATTTAACTTTTATTTATTTTTCTCTATAAATAACTGTATTGCTATAATATTTCTAATAAAAGCAAAATAAATTTAAAAAAAAAAAATAAAAATAAAAAAAAGTAGATACTTATTTAAATATTTCTTTCGTACTGAAAAATTTGAAGAAATTACTAGTTATGAATTATTAATGATATACTTACCTTGATTAAAATTTTTAATTTGTGATTTCTACGAAACCAGGAAACTAGATTGCAAAAATAGAAATGTTCTTTAAAATGCAGAACGTCCGAGTTCCTCTCGTATACGAGTAAATTGACTAAATATATTTGACCATGATATGAGAACACAAATAATTATACTTCTATATACTATAAAAATATTATTTTCATAACTGTATTTTCTGTCTCCGCCTTCCTTACGTAAACTGTAATAAATCAAAATGCAGTTCCGTAAAATATCTGTGGCGTCTATGTGTCGGCAATGAAGTAGGTACCTGTTCAAACATATTTTACTAAATTTAAAGAAAGAAATACTTTCTAGGGCTTCCCGCAGTTTATTTGTTTACTTGTGTAATCCTAAGATGACTATACTTATTGAGAAAGATAAAATACTTATAAACACACTTTAACTTCTTTGTCAGATAAAACAGTTTACAGAAAGGCACCAAGAGCTGCCACCGAGAAAAAAATTATTTTCCAAAAATGCTATTGTAGTTGTGTGGTTATTCGTACAACATTACCAGACATACTAATCTGAATTAACATAATACATTTTTATACACATGTACCACTCAATTATTCGCATCATTATCAGGTACACACCTGTCGTCTATGTATACGTACACACCACACGGGGGGTGTCTAGTAAAGCGACAAATTTACAAACTTAACAAATTCGTAAAAACATTCATTGATAAACTCATTTATCTTGTGATAGGGTGCGCCAAGGCGGTAAGCTTGTGAAATACGATGCCATCAATAGTACATTCACTTTCAACATTGACGCGTTAAATAGCAACATTCGGTATCTGTATGAAAGTAACTGTAAAATGCACAGAAACATTGAATTGTGTTCGATAATCTTCATCTGGATTTAGTCCACCCGATGGTGGCGGTCAACATATTATAATAGTTATATTGTATCGGCGTGTATAATATGCAAACTGGTTGCATTGAAATCTATACCGAACACGCGTATTGTAAAGAAAACTTGTTTGAGACGCGCATTAAATCTGACAAGCATACGAGTACTACTGTTATCGCCCGTTTACTTATGATTCGTATTTTGCGACCATTATGCTAATATTACAAAGGTGGTAGTTCTTTCAATGCAAATATAAAATATACACTTGTACCCACGCGTGTTTATATAATTATGCCTCGTGATTATAACAGATGACGAATATAAAGGCGCGTCCAGACGGAGCAGCTTTTGCCACGCGGCATGATTTCCGCGGCTTTTTTTGATGCCGCGTAGCATAATTTCCGATCGGCCTAGTAGGCGGTCTACATCAAACGAAAACCGCGCGGTATGTGTCGCTCGCCCATACCGCGCGTGTGTGTGTGGACGTATTTTCGGCGAAGCCGCGTGGCATCAGTACTTACTTTTTAAGTAGGTATTTAAATTATTTTTTAAGTAATTAGGAATAGAACAAACTTTTTTCACTAAGGTAAAACTGATTTTTGTAGTAATCTCCAGACGACACAATTTTTATTCTATAAAAATGTCGATACTGAAGATTCTATGTTTTTAAAAATACAAGTATCAATAATGATTTTTCAAAAATCTTTAATTTCATGTTTTTTAAGATTCAAAAATATAGGTTACTTGCTGATCTCGTGCACTTCGTTGCCCATTAAAAATTACAAAACTCTATAGTAATTATGAATAATATATTATTATTATTATAGTTTTAAAACTCATATTTGATACAAATCGGGAAATAAATGCCGCACCCTGAGAATGCGTATTTGCCGCGCGGCACGGGGCTGACGAGGGCCGCGCGGCAAAAGCTGCTCCGTTTGGACGCGCCTGAAGTCGCGTGCACAATCGACTTTTCTGTCTCAACGGTTCTGCAAATTGCAGGTCCACGTTTACGAGTAATCTGTGCGATTAGTAATATCTAATCTAAATAAAATATTTTATAGACTGTTAAAATGGCAATTATTATGGTCCTATACTATAATTATGGTTCTATATATTTCAGAATTTTTTCCAAATGTATCTAATATTAATCAAGAATAATATTAATATCAAATCAAGAACATTTAATTATTCGGACAGAATATTTTTAAATAGGTTCGAGATTCGTTGTTTATGCGTTAATTGTAAATATACACCAGAAATAAAACTTCATATAAACCGTTTATATTATAATTTCAACATCGTTGAATAAACAGAGCGAATTTTCAATTGTAGCTAAATTTTAGTAATTCCGTAATGTCAAATTGTTAAACAATATTTCATTTTTTTTTTTCTGTCTTATAGGTATCGTGTTTAAAATTATATTTATTTATATATTTGTAATTTATTTCGAACTTAATAATAAAAAATCATGATTAAATAAATACATTTTTTAATAATACATTTTAAATTATTAATTGTTCGGGTACATTACGCGTTTATGTCATAATGTTATGATTATTTTAAATCATGAATATTTTAAGAAGTGAACTCACAAAAAATAAAACTTTTAATTGTATTATTTCTACCGTGTCAATAGTTTATTAGATAAACTTCGATCATAATTAAGATGAACTTGTGAAATATAACAATTGTATTGTATTCTTAGAAAAATTGGAAAACAATCTAACTTTTTTTTCTGTGTACCTAAAGTATATTATACTATATAAAAAATTATACCGTATAGTTAATCAAGTATCAATAAGTTCTTTTTATTTACCATAGTTTAAATTTATCATTTAAAATGTTTAATATTTCTAGTTGAATTACATTTTTTCCTTACATTTATCGATTAGTGAAAAATACCTATCTATAGTATATGTGGGTATTTTCAGTAATTTAATATCGGATACACTCTTAATAAAAAGTTCATAGGACACAATACCACTGAAAAATTAAATTGAAATAATACAAAATATTATGAATAATCTTTGTATAGTTTTGCAGAAATAATCATAACAGTTTAAATATTTTTCTTATGTACTGTACCATACTTTTTTTTGACAAATACATAAATATTTTGTAGTTCTTATAGCGCTTTGATATTATGGTAATACTATTATAATAGTACTTATTGAAGTTTATTGATAGTTAAATTCTAAGTGCATCAAAGATAATTTCTAATTAAAATATTTAACTTTCATGGTACCCAGTAGCTTTATTACGTTGTACATGTGTAGAAAAAGATTTACTTTTCACTTGACAACGATTGGGTCGAGCTTTTGTTTTAAAATTAAATTAAAACCTAATATTATGAGATGACAACGTAAAGAATTATTGAGTGAAAAATAGTTAAAAATGTAACAAAGTTGATAAATTTTATCATAAAAAAGCTCGAGCAGGTACTGAGTATGATTAATAACAAAGTTTTATATGCTTCACAATCTATTGACCATTTTATATAAAAAATATTATCGTATTAATTGTTGACATAGCCATCCTAAGGAGAGGGTGGCAGATGGAACAATTGTTATAAGGTGTACAAATTATTATGAATATAAGGGAATCAATAAAAATTAGGTATTTTATTTTAGATAGGTATTCATTTTATACTGAAATATCTAAAATGAGTACAAATCAAATTGTACATTGTGTACTATTAAATATAAAATTAAGTAAATTATATAAATAATGTTTTAAATGCCTACAATAACGTATAAATATTTTGGAAGGCTAGAATTTTATTGATAAATTATTAATACATACTGAATAAATGATCAATTTTACCCATTTCTAAAAATTAATTGAGTTTGACTGAATAAATAATTAAAAATTTGAACTCAAACAATCCGGTAAAAAAACATTATTTATCATGGCAATGTTGTACTATGCAGAAACTCAGGACGTATAAATTTCTTAAATATACATAATTTATTAATACTATTGAAAAGTTTGCGAAGCTTACAACAAGGAAAAAATTCTTTGTTTAATATAACAGGATTTTATACATAATATTAGAATGTTCAAATTATAATTATTATAATTTACGTAAAAAAAAAAAAAATGGAATGGACCTAAATGACCCGTAAAAGTCAATAAATTAGATAAATAAATATTATTATAATTAATAAGTTATTCTTATAAATAAAAAAGGTAATTGTAATATTTACTATAAATGATTATGTTAATGTATTATACATCACTTATAATTATATGTACTTAAAAATATTTGTTTTGAATTGACCCTCGAAAATTTTCAAAGTTTTCATTGTGGTCCTCCAAAAATATTAATTGGTGACCCATACCCAAGGGCGTTATCGATAGTTAGGATAGCACTGACTGTTGATGAGTGAGATCACGTATATGTATATCATTAAATGCGGAGCCAGACGTTTCGGCGGAGCTGTTTCGGCGTAAGACGTTTCGGCATGTCATTTCGACACGAAATCCATTTCGGCGTAGTCACTTTAGATTTTTCATAAAAGTGATTTCAATTGCGTTTAAATAATATGTTTTCTGTCAGATATATTTATGATTGTCACAGAACAGAAAAGCATTTATCAGGTTTTATCTCATTCTCGTTGGTTATATGTACGTATTTAATGATTATCAACTGTAGATAAACTTGTAAAAGTGGAATTAGGATTATATTATCGCTGAACTTAATCTAAATTAGCCATTAAGTTATCGACGACGATCGAGTAGTATAAGATTGTTAGTAGAGAGTAGTTAGTATTCACCAAGACACAAGCGATTGAAACTTTCCGTGGACGTGAAATATTTGTATATGATGGGTATATTTATATATTTTATTTAGTGCAAATTAGAAACAGGGAAAAGTCCACCAAAAAAGAAAAAAAAATACATCGACGTCGATAATCGTATTTTAAAATTAGTCTGCGATTATGATAATCGTAATATTATTAGTTTTTCAAGAGGAATAGCGCATAGTGTAAGTATAATGAATTGAAAAAAAATGTAAATATTGTATTTATAATTTTTAAGTATTCTCCTTATTTTAATTAATGTATTTATTATACATTTTCTTATTTATTTCATTAGAATAAATATATTAATAATAATTAAATAATATGTTTTCTGTCAGATATATTTATAACTAAATAATATTAAATAAATAACTTTAAATTTATAAAACTTCAAAATATCTCTACGCCAAAAGGGCACTACGCCGAGATGGTCACGCCGAAATGTCCTAGACCGCATTAAATTCTGTACTATATGGTATATAGTTCTATATAAGACATATTTGAATAACTTTCAATTTATAAGTATAAAAAAAACAACCGGTAGACGGATTATTTATATATTGTTATAATATTATCAATAAATATATATCTGTTAATAATTGCGTAATGTTACTTATGTATGTAATACAATTCATTAGTAATAAGTTCATCAAATTGCATTTGTTTATGATTTTCTTTTTTTCTTACTACTTATAGAAATCGTGCTGTTATTATACAGACGCTTCGTCTGTAACTAAGTAATGTATTGTAACTTATATAATGTATTCTTCATTTACGTACTCTTATGTACTAAATATGTACTTGTTCCAACAGGACTGTATACAGCGAACTATTATTAAAAAACAAAATAAATAAATAAACAATATTTAAATAAATTGTAATAATATTAATTTAATGGTACGATTCAAATGTATAATATAACATATTACAATTACGGCCACTACTACTGGTTTCGGATAACGATTACAACGAATATGGTAAACAACGACAGTACTCGCTTTATCTAAAAAATTGCGACAATTGCCGATCGCGATTCACCAGTAGAAACTCATAATAGGGGCCTAAATTTTTTTTGTGTAAACAAATATATGTGTTTGCAGATAGCTCGAAAATTTCGTAAAAAGCTAAGAAAGCATGAAGATTTAAATTGTTTATAAATAGTCATAAAAAAAATCATTTGTATTCGTGTAGTATGTTTCCTATCATAAATGATGTATGATCAAATTGCACTTTGATAGAAAAAAGGTAATGATCAAATTATACTCGGATTCAAAAAAGGTATTCATTTAGCTTACAATTAGCTACATTTAAGGGGTTAAACATTTTAAAAACACTAATTTCCGTTTCTATGTGGTTAAAAATTATAATTTTTATATAATATATTATGTTAATATATATATATATATAAACCATATAAACAGTGGCGTACTCAGACTTAAATTTTTTCGTGTTTTTTTTTTAATTGACATGTCATAATAAAATGTGTACTAAAATCTGAAATAACATTATTAACTGCTTAGACATATGTATACATAAAAAAAATGTTAAATAATAAAATAAAAAATAATAATAATAATTTAGATACTTTTTTTAAACATTAACTTTCTATTTTTTTTCTTAAAAAAATATCGGCTATGTACGAGTTGATTCCCGTATACCTGTTTACCTGCACCGACACCGTTGAGTTGATTCCCGGGTCATTAGAGGATACGTACGAGTTGATTCCCTATTGTTGTATATCAATTATCAATAGATTGCACGAGTAAAGAGTTTACAACCGTAAAGAGTTCAACCGTCACACACAACTCGCTCTTATGTCCACCGAGATCACGCGCGAATTTGATAATCAAAGATTATCGTCATTATAATAACCTACGTATAAATATATAACGTATATGTTATTTATCATAATAATTGATTTTAGATAGTTAGATATCAGTTTTTATAGTTGAACATTATCTAGAATATTCGGAGTGTTCCAGTATTGTTGCAATCATTATTAGTTCAACATAAATTGTGTCATTGTGTTAAAACTAAATGTTTTCAATAATAATAATCAATAATATAATATAATTCAATAAATAATAAATAAATAAAAATTAAATGATTTTCAAAATATAAAATAACTAAAAAACAACATTTTTGAGAAACTTGTCAGCCAACTTCCTCGTGGTGTTTCTTGGGTTATGCTAATAGGATGAATATCTTACTAAATATTGAATAAAATATATAATGACCTGGGAATCAACTCGTACGTACCTCTTAATGACCCGGGAATCAACTCGTACGTACCTCTTAAGGACCCGGGAATCAACTAATACATGAAAAAGTTCTCGGGAATCAACTCACCTACACCGAAAATATCGACTACCTCACTAATTTGGATTGGTATTTGTCTGTGGATACTTAGATGAGCTTATCCAATAAATCGATTTTTCCCCGCATAATTCCTCAAATATAATTTCAAACATTTCAATATTGAAAAACTTTGTTCTACGCTGGTAACTGTAACGGAAAACGTACCGCCAATTTTTAAATATTGGTATACTTTAGGGAACAGTAACTTAACACAACAACGTATTGCATCTATAAAAGTCCAAGGGGGGGGGGGGGGCTCATCTTCTGCGGTTATCCACCTTTGTTTCCACAATACAACTTCTTCATTTACAATATTGACATACGAGCTAATTACGATTGGCCACTTGTTTTGACATCACTTTCGTAATTGTTTCAATTTTATTTTCGAATAGTTGCATTAGTTTCTTAGGTATAAAGTTCTGAATAATTGAGAGTGTATTTTTTTGTTTAATAAATCTAATTTCTAATTGCGAGATGAAGTGGTCAATAAACGGGATGCATACATATTGTCGAAAATCATTTTCTGCTGAAGTTCACTCATAATTTTCAATTTTCAATTTATATCAAAAAGATATTTTAAAGTCTACGTTGTTTATTTTATTATGAAAGACAATTTATTATACCTAATTAAAATACAATTAATTATAAGTACCATTCATTTTAGTTTTCTCGTAATGAATAAATTCATAAATTCTAAAAAATTGAGGGGGTGGTTGATCTCCAAACTCCCTCCTCTCCACGTTAGTACGCCACAGTAGCTAAATAACTTGACTTCGACCTTATGCAGTTTTTTATGTTACGTATACGATTTTGTATCAGTTTTTTTTATGACAGGTAGCTTTTAAATATCTTGTCCCTGTATTGAAGTTGCCCGTGTATTGTAACAACCATAAACTACAGATATGTTGTTCATTTCACCAGATTGTAAAAGTTAATAATAATAATGATGACCACTTAAGTTTTAATAATAACTGCTTAAATATTTATAGTAAATTCATTGATCAAAGTCCATAAAAATATAATTTTCAATAATTTTCATAATCAATTTTATACATTTGTTATTTGAAGTTCAGGATTTCGTTGAATAAATTCCACAAATTTTATAGTTTCTTGCTTGATGAATAGAGATGGATAATGACTAAGTGTTCGATAAATACAATAATCAGACGATGTATAACGCTAAGTCACATAGACATGGTTATACTTAACAAATTACATTAACGTATTAACAATTTAGCTCCAATGGAAAAACCTCGTATTAAAAAAAATCTTGAAATCAACATTTCATTTTATTGCGGAAAGATATATTTCCGCCATTAGGACAAATAACATAGGTATAACAGTTATACAAAATGATAGCTAAATAACCATTTTTATAACTGATACGTATCCATCAAGACACGATTACTTACTTTTAGATAAATTATTTTAGTGGGTTTTTTTCGTTGCGAATTCTACTTTGTATATTTTTATTTTTAAATATTATAATTAATGTGCTTTTTGTACGAGAATTTGATATATTATGAAGAAAAATGTGTTAATTATCTTTAGTTGAGAAGTTTACTGTCAGAACTTGTTAGTTGTTCTAATGGAAAAATATGAAGACATGTCAAAACTAAGTATGAAATTAAAACCCGAGGAGCGATAGATTTGTTAGTCCGACAGTTAAAAGAAGAATAGTGGCGGTACATTAAAATGCAACACGACTTATTACAAGTTATCTGGAATGATATAAAATAATATAAATTAACGTATAATAATATCATAAGACACTTGACAATGATAATCATCACTCATTAGCAATATATTTAGTAACTTTTAGTTTGATACATTTTAAATACTAATGTTCAATAAAGTTTACTCGTTAAGTGTTTTGGTAGGTAGTATGCTACACTAATGAAGTAGCGATAGGTATTATATTGAACAAGTATCAATTATTTTGAAATTTATACCTTCTATAACGAACGGTGATATAAGCATTCAATGAAAATGTCGAGTATCAACGATTATTATTTTATTATTTTTTCAGTTACGATGAAAACAAAAATCAAAAACTGGTATTATTTACGTTTTGCAGTTTTTCGTAATTTGTTGTTTACTATTTAGAAATTTAAAATATGACCACCCTTATTCTACTAAAAAAACAATATTTCCAATAAAAAGTAATCATTATATTTATAGTTTATCATCAATTAAATTAATTTAATTGTTATAGTTCATATATTATTGTTATTTATTATTTTTATTTATTTAATGAAAATTGCAGAAAGCTGTAATTAGATATGTCACTTTTAAATCAATAATCAAACGGTTATGCCATATAAATGTTTAGATCAATAATTAATAATTATTATAATAAGTTGTAGGTATAATTTTACTCTTAAAACTTTCGAATTATTAAGAGTAATACACTAATAATTAATACTTATGTTTAAAGTTCTATCTTTTCTTAATTATATAATTTTTTAATCAATAAAATCATATATAGTTTAAAATATAGTTAAATATATCTAAAAGATTAAATCGTTGCAGTTAAAGTTTAGAATATATTAAACTTATTGTAAATATCCCAGAATACATACATCGATTTATATTGTTAATGCTCATTTTAATAAAATTCCAAGACCAAATTTGAGATATATTTTTCATCTTGTTCATAACTTGCTAGTTTGCATATCAACTCAATCAACCGCAAAATATTATTGAAAATAACCGTATTGTTTAACTGTCATATGTATAATTTTTAATGCATTGTATGTTAACCTAATGCCAAGAATAATATCTAATAGTAATAATAATTAAATAGGATATATAAATTATAAATACATCGCAGTTCAAGTATAGCAAATATACTTTAGCTCATTACAAAATATCTTGTGACATACTTGTACAACAACAGCTACGGTTACTTTTCAACAATACAAACAGATATTATTTATTGTTTATTAATTTGTCTACGGATTCGATTCTCTACAGTGGTACAAACATAAATAGAAATAATAATACGGATATCTGAGGATTGCATGGTTATAAAAGTAATAAAATATTTTTGAAGAGTTAATTTCACGCACACCCAGCGTTAATGTCGTTTGTGTATGATATTTAAAACATCGCAGTAATGTTCTGTCACCATCTCATATATGTGCAGCGTATCATATATAATATGATATTTTTTTTCATAGGTTTACTGTGTGAAATAATTACAATAATACAATTTTCGTGGTAAACTGTATTCAATTATTTATTATGTATATTATTAATATTTTTTTTTCAAACTATCTCCTTCAGAGATTCTATTCCCTCTTTCCACAACGATTTATTCATTACATGGGTCTCCTGTGACTATAGCCATAACCTGCAATGGTAATAATATGTTTAAAAATAATATTATTCCACGTTAATACACGCGGTTGTTCATAACAATAGTCCAGTATACTAGACGACAACACAACAGTATGTTATATGTTTGTGTATGTGTGTTTGTATTGCAACCTGTGCATTCCATGATAGAGTTTATACACAGTACACGTTCGACGGCGATGATATAATTTGACGACATTGCTCTTCGTAGCGCTTTATCAATTATTTTAATTGAGTTCCCATTTTTTTAAAATACGGTATTTTTATTTCTTTACGCATATTGACGGACGAGTGTTAAAAATTCATAAAAGTTCTGAATCCTCAGGAATCCACAAGCAAGGAAATTTTGTTCACTTCCCATTTCTATTATATTCTTTTTTTAAAGTTCCTTTTTGCAAGAAGGGAAATTTAGTGACCCTTTAATTGAAGTTGTTAGTAATTTTTTCCATCGTTCACAGTTTCCTGCCGACCAAATGGTATCTCCCAGAGAATAGTCAGTAATGGTCTTGATCTAGTCAATCTAGCATTGGTGTTCTCTCACGACTCATTTTCCGGTCGTCAGCTTCTATCCATCCCTTCTTATATGAATAAAGTTTCTTAGGATGATCCGCTTATATACTACTGTCAGTATTATATCCACATTTAGCATATACAGGACTGGGATTTTGGTCCTATTTTCTTTCTAACCTCTTACATATACATTTATATACAAAGCCTTAGACCATACGGTAAAAGTCATCAAATTTAAAACCTCTGAAATTCCTATTTTGAACCATTATTTCCATTAGTCAATATTCAAAATGTTGTTCGTTTTCACAATAATACGAAGGTTTTCTCTCTTAATTTATATACATAGGCGTAGTGCTGTAGCAGGTTTACCCTCTTCGTTGTTATGTATATTTTACATTTATTCGAACGATGAGAAAAAAATACATAATATATATATATATGTGGGACACACATGGTACACACATGCATGTAACATATATATATATATTTGCGCCGACTGAACGAGATGATAGGTACGGCCCTGGTGGCTGGGTTCGCCCCAGCGGTTTCCACCACACGACGTGATTCGTCCGTTATTATTGTAATTAGCTCGCCCGCCCGCCGCCGGAATTTGGATTGTTTTACGGCCGTCGACTGAAAGAGGGGATCGACCCTTTATAAAAGGTCCCCCGGACACACGCTGTCTATGTACGAATGTGTGCGTGAGAGACAGAGAAAATTGTATACTTATATTTACGACACTATAGTTATGTATATATATATTTATAAGTAACTACCCTATAACCTCTGATGTATATATGTGTGTGTTTCAAATCTCCCGAATCGTATAGAAAATCTCTTCACACATTACATGTATATTAATACATATATCCAGGCATGATCGTGTTGATACTTTACGAGTATCAGTTCTGTTGTATCAAATATGATATTGGTATTATGCGGTTAATGGGCTTATATGGTCGATATATGTACTTTTATTTTTATACGCACTATAAATGTGAGCCACTATAATGTTATGTTTCAATTTTCATAGTCTTATTATATACTAATATTACTAAAATATCAGTTATCTGTTTTTATATTTGTTTGACTTTCAGTTGTTTATATATATTAATATATATATATATATATATATATATATATATATATATATATATATATATATATATATATATATATATTTTTTTTTTTTTTTGATATTGGTAAGCTTGTATGTTTATGTAACTTAAAAATAATGGAATTTTACAACTGTAAATATATTATAATTAAATATAATAAATAAAATATATATTAAATGATAAACAGTTCAATAATTTTACTCCTTTTAAATTATTTAAAAAGTTTTCTTAAAAATCAATGACTTAGATTATCTTCATTAAAATATGTGAAAAATGGTTTATTATTCATATAGTCCCTTGAACATGTATTATGTTACATTCTTATCAGTGGTAGTCAAAAGGCAATAATAAATGGAATAAATCCCTATCCCATGACCTTTATTCATTATTTTTTATATTCTAAAACTATTGCTAGGTACCTTTCTACTAATGACCAGACTGTAAATGAAAAATTATTTTTATTATTAAACCAAACTTTCACTCATAAGACACTTTTAGAAAACAGGATCTTATGCCATTAAATTAAGAAACAAAAATTATATCCCAATTATTTTTTGTACCCTATTTCAGATACTATGTACTCTACCAGTATTAACGGCCAAATTGAAGAATATGTTTTCATACCTAAAATAGCCGAAAACTTGAAAATATATTATCTAAAAAAATTAATGGTGGTCGATAGTCGTAAGTACGTTTTACTTGAATTAATCATGTATAATTTTGACTATAAAAAAAAGAATAAAAATATTTGCGTAATTTTAAATATTTTTTGAAATATAAATATGTAATAAATTAACAGTTCATTCCTAGAACAAGTTCATTAAGCTATACAATTTTAGGTTTTATTCACTTCGAAAATAAATTACATCCCTACACAATAAAAATTAATTTTACCGCCACAGATTTCTATGCACCTTATACAGCTTAACTCTATATAATTTAATATTCTTAATTAAATGGATTTCACATTTTTTAATTATTTTGTAACTCTCTATTAACTATGATTATACTATATGTATTTTTATTTTTATATTTCAATAAGGATATCTGAGATTATGATAATGATCCATTCGTATAATATATTTTCCCACACATAATTCAACGGTTATAAATGGGAGTCATTTTCGTATTAAAATTATGCTAATACCTTTGTATATATATATATATATATATATAAATCAATTATCAATATATCAATTATTAATTTAATATATTTTCATAGATGTGTGTCTATACACAGTCAATGCTATGATTGGTATAAGTAGATGTAAATTATGAGATTATTCACCCTTTTAGACATCGATGAATATTTAAATATAATAATATAAAATTGTATGATAACTAACTACGAGACAAGAAAGTGATGTAGAGTGTTCTTGTTAAGTACATATCCTTTTCTTGTTTCAAATTGTATTTAAGTATATTGTATATGATATAATTTTAAATATTAATTAACACTATGTGTAATATTCTAAATGTTGAATATTATTTACAATAGTTTCCAATTGCGTTTATAATAATTACGTTTACTTTTTTAAGACACGTATGGATGTCCATCAATACGAAATTTTTAAAAGTGTGTATATATGTGAACATTAATTATTATGTTTTTTTTGGCATGTAAAATGAATGAGTAATTTGTTTACTATAAATTTCAGTAATATCCATAGCATTTTTTCTATAGAATTATTTGTTTGGTTCATTGTTTGTCGTAGATAAAAAATATAACGATGTTCCAGAAATAATTGGACTGAACTTGAAAAATAAAAGGAAAACACTAGAGATCCATTAAAATATACTAATGCATAATTATATACTATATTATTATTTTATATTCTTGAATATATGTATAAACATATACAAATATAATA